>JAMLFY010000003.1:21945513-22010361 GCA_030441495.1 Dalbergia oliveri
GGAAAAGGTGCCGTTTGAGCCCTTGAAACTTTTCCAGGAAGTTTAAGAATGATGTTTATGAGCAATGCTTGATGTTTAGTCGGGCCTCTAGGTCCTGGAGTTTAGTGCAAAATTACCATTTTCCCCTAGAACAGTGACAGTGACGCCTAATTAGCAATTAGCTAAACCTAAGCAATATTAGGCTCTAATCGAAGATTAATTTATTTCTAATTAATCTAGAGTCAAAATGATTTATTAAGGTTAATTAGAACCTAAGATTGCTTAGATAAACTCTACGGTATTCTTTAATTCAAGATTTCTAGTCATGGAATCTTGAATAGTTTCTCTCTCTCAATTCCTTAAATTAAGGAATTGAGCCATACCTCATTTGACCAAAAGAATTATTTTAAATTACTAATCTAATAAGATTACCCTCCTAATCAAGTCTTGAACCACCTCAATTAACCATTTTCTCACCTAAACACTTGCTTACAAACTCCTAATCAAAAAGCCTAATCATAGAAACACTTAACACATCCTTAAACCACAATTACATGAACAAAAATCCCTTCCCCTTGGCTGATGAGGAGGCGAAAATCCCCCCCAAAATGGTGCCACATGTTGAGTTTGATGCACTCCAAGCTGAGGAGGCTTAGGCCATACCTTGCCCATGCTTCCTACCATGCTCTTGCCCATGCTAAGCCATGCTCTTGTAAGAGATATTTCCTCCCTCCTTCTCCTCCAAAAGGTCGCCAGGGTTCCCTCCCATTTCAGCCTCCATATTGCAATTTTCTATAAATACCAAGCCTTGATGAACCTTGTCACACTTTGGTTCACTTGTAAGTTCACACTTCTTGAAATCTCTCATTTCCTCTCAAACTCCCTCACTTGGCCCAATTCTTCCTCAAGACTTCAAAAGGATTTCCTTCTCCTTCCATCTAGAAAACAAGCTTTCCTACATCTCTTCAAGACTTCTTAAGGTAGGGGTTAAGTTTTGTATTTTTTCTGTGTTCTTCAAGAAAGTTCTAGTTTTTCTCTGGTTTCAAACTCTTTTCCTTCCTCTTTCTTTTTCTGCCAAGAGGCCTTTCTTAAAAAAGAATGAGCTTGATGATGAGGTTTCAAGATAATGATTTGTTGTTGTCATGTGAGAAACCTCTAAAGCCTTGAAACAACTTGGTCTTGGACCATACATGCTTGGATTTCCTTTCTTTCTCTGATTTAAGTTTCGGTTTTTCCTCTTTCTTTCCTTTAAGGATTTTCAGTTTTTCTTCTATGGATTTGAACAAAGTTTGTAAAATATGTCTAGTAGATCACGAAGTTTTGTTAAAGAAAGTTAATCTCATGATTTCAAAGAACTTAGGCTTACCCTTGCCAACCTTAAATTGTTTGCCGGGAGTTTTACTCTAGATTTGAAGCCTATGAGCAATAAAATAAAGAATATGACTTAGTTCTTGTAGTTTTGTTTAGACAAAGTGATGAACTTTGTCCATTTCCTTAAGCTTGATGGTGAAGTTCAAACCTTAAGATTTCTCTTTGAAGTCTAGGTGCTAAGAACTCTAAAGCTTGCCTTATGATACATAATGGGTTGAGGTTTATGTTCCTCTAAAAGTCTTGCAAGAGCTCTAGTAAGACAAAACAAGATGCATTCATGTTTAAATTTATGTCTTGCATCTCATGTTTATTTTGATGTTATCACTAATTTCACAAGAGTAAATGAATGAACTGCATTACCATATTTAAATTCCCAAGCTTGCATTTCATGTTTATATTTCAAGTCATCACTTAATCCTTAAAGATAATAATGAAGTTGCATCTCATATTTATTTTATGCTCTCACTTTACTTTCTAATGAAGTAAAATAAAGTGCATGGCATGTTTAAGATTTTGTCATCACCTAAATACTCTAGAGCTCAAAGACTTGCCCTAAGTATCCTAAAAAAGGAAACTCCATTCAAAAAGAAATGGATGAGTTTTGGTATGATTCAACAATGGTTTGATTTTGTAAAATGCATGAATGATTTTCAAGGAAATGTTGGAAAGTTTTATGAGGTCTCAAGAGGTTTAAATAGTTTGGAATGTGTCAAAATAATGTTTCTCAAATTCCAAAGGTTTCTGGTAATCGATTACCACCATGTAATCGATTACCAGAAGGTTTTCAAAGGGTTTGGTTCTGGTAATCGATTACCAGAGCAGTGTAATCGATACTATTTTTCATGTCCTAGACCTTTCTGGAAACCCTGGAATCGATTACTTTATAATGTAATCGATTACCAAATGTTCTTTATCTTCCAGAAACGATTTAACCCTAGAATTTATTGTCTATGTAATTTGATTACCTAATGTTCTTTACTTCCAAAATATTCCTATTAATCCATTACCATTATGTGTATCCATTACCCTTGTTTTTGAAACCCAGAATGAATTGAGCTTGGTAATCGATTACTAGGAACATGTAATCCATTACCAGAACACCTTTGTTTTTAGAAACATTCCAAGAGAAAACTAGCAACTTATATGCATTTCAACCCAAGAGATTATGTGATCTTATGGGTTCATGATTTCCTTCTATGTTTGGCTACCTATAAATGCTGTTCTAAGGTGTTAAATGTGTAAAATTATGTTGAGTGAAGCAAGGATCGATTTAGAGAAGTAGTAAAGAATAAGTAACTTAAAAGGGACTTGAGATGAGAATTCTAGAACACCTTAATACAAAGAAGTGCAAATCTGTTCTAGCATGATTAATTCAGGGATAAATGATTCATAATTAGAGTAAGACACGTACAAGAATCCTTCATAAATGATTAGGTGCTAATTTCTAAGTATAAGATGATGATAAGAGATCTAAGTGGTTTATAACTTAGAGAACATGCCTAGGAATCCCTCATAATTGATCTAAGAATTAATTATGGAGCCTTAGGCGAAGATGGATCTTAAAAGGGTCGCGAATGGAGATTTTAGAGCCCTTAAGCAAACGATAGATATCTTCCTTTTATGTTGAGTGTTAGTGGAATCTTGGTGAGTTCAAACTTTAGAGGAAAAGTTTAAGTGCCAACCCCTTGAGGGTAATAATAATGCAAATACAAGTTTAAAGCCCGAAAGGGGCAAAGCATAAGATACATAAGATAGGTGGACGAGAGAGTATGATTATGATGATGAACCTCGTGCACACGTATGATGATGTGATTATGTTAGTTCCTTGAGCATGAAACTTTATATGCATAATTGATGAATTGTTGTGTTTGATGCATAATGTTTCAAAGATATGAATGAAATTGAGAAATATGCTCATGTGAACTAGAAAGTTGTGGCAATGAGAAAGTTCCATGAAAATGATGCATGTGACTGAAATTATGTGGCATGACTCAAATTTGAGGAAATTCTGAGAGTAGCGTCATGCCGCCGATTTCCGTCAAATTTGAGGGACAAAAAGAAAGTTTTTGAGAAATATGAAGTTTAAAAGTTATATGCCAGACGCATTCCTCCTTCTTCCTGAGGAGAGTAAACCCGTGGGTATGGACGTCGACCATACCGAAGCACAAAGTTCGCTGGTAGCCTCAAAAGTCGATGCGTTTCGAAGAAGGAGAAAGTCCCATGATGGGTGATCCTTAGGCCCCCTACCCGTACTCGGGAGTTTGGATTATGATATTTATGATTCGCTTATCAAGAGGATAAGTAAGAACTAGTGACGACTAGTTAAGGTATGAGCTCATAGCCTAGTTTAAGGGTGCGGTTACTATATTATTGGTGACACAAGTATGAGAAAGGAAAGATGATCAAAGAAAAGTTTCATGCCACACAATGTTGTTTGAATTATTGTTTGATTTACCTAAAGTGCTACCATTCATGAAACATTATGTTGCATACATGCATTAAGAATCATTATAAAAGACATGGACCTTGGACAACAACCTTTGCGAAAACCTCATAATGAACCTATGCATGCTCAACATTTTCATAATAAACCCAAGGTTGGGGCGTAACGATGGCACTAGGATAGAGGACTTCCCTACGTATTCTTCTTTAGTAGAATTCTCACCCCTCTCGTTTCTTTCCGTTACGTCTTCAGATATCGATGGCGTCGTTCGTGATTTTCATTGACCCGCCTACATGGGAGGTGCACTATGACCCGAGCATCTAGCCCTACCACTTCAAGGGTCATTGCGAGGTGCGCGCTTTGCATATGTGGGACGCCCTTTTGCTTCCCCCGTCTCCAGCTATCACTTCGATCCGACTTCACCCTTTGGCGACGACCTGACCTCTGAGGACACGACCTTGAGACAGAGAACGTCCGTGCCGACCTCCTCGTCCAAGGACGCTTATATCCCGAGTATGTTCCCCGTACTCCACCAGGCTGATCCTTCGGAGGGATCTTCCCCTTCGTTCCTATGGGTCACGGAGGAGGTAGTGAGGACACGGTGACCCAGCCGAGGCATGCGAGGCGTTCGACAGCCCGAGAGGCGACCACGACGGAGGCCACGCTGTTCCCTCGATTCCCATGCCTAGATCTCCGCTTCGTTGGGCTACATCGAGGAGCTTCGTCAGTTCGCGGGCTACATCTCCCCGAGGGACCGCGTCACCATAGGCTTGGAGTGGGAGGGTAGTGATAGTTGGGTGTTTATCTTTTGGGATTATTACCATGTATTTGTCTTTATGTTTCCCATTGTACTGGAAGCTCCTCCCACTAGTGCGGGTAAGACTTTATGTTTGCGTTATACTCCGTTGTGATGTACTAAACTATATTATCTAAAGTAATGAGGAATGATGTTTATGATGGATGTGTTCTTTAATGTATATTCTGTATGTTTTATTTATTCTTCCGCTTCACGTTGTTTATGTTACGCGCAAAGGCTCGCACTTTGGTTTATATAAATCATTTCAAAAAAAATTTACCCGTATTTTCCGCTAAGTATTTTATAAATGAATTTAAAGAAAGTAATAACTAATAATTAGTCTTGATACGTCCTAGGCGTATTGAGGTTAAATATTAGGGTGTTACAACTTGACTTTATATCATGTTACATAAAATCATGCTTTAAGAAAAAGAAATAAAATAAATGGATGGCTAAGATTTTAATCTTGGAATTCCAAGATTAAATCTTGGCCTTCCACATGTCCTAAAAATGGATAAACATCATCCATTTATGGTAATAAATCACTTTTCTGGTGTTAGAAATCACATATCTAAATCTCACCGATTGGTAAATGCCGTACCCATTAACTCCATATTACTAAAATTAATTCTAAATATAAAATTTTCATTCCCACATGTTTCTAACCTTATTCTCACATTTCTAGAATCGGGCACTCTCGTCCGATCTAGGGTTTCTAGCTACCTGAGGCTGTGGGCCTACCATCCATCTTTTTTTGTTCGATCATAGAATCGTTCTCATCATAAATTACCTCTGAACTAAATTCCCATTAACCATTCCTCAATTAATTTAAAAGAAAAGGACTAGGATGTTACACATTGATAATAAAATTTTCAATCAGGTCTCATAAACCAATCTTTTAAGTTGCTAGCATGCATTCACATACATCATACTTGAACCAAATGTCATTACATTACCAATTCAAGGTTTGGGTTCATTTCCAGGATTGGGCACAATTTCACATAATTGTAGTAAATTTATTTACACACCAAACAATGAATTCAAAGGCTATAAAAATTCTCTAAGACACTTCATTGTGTCCACAAGGTTCCAAAAAATTTCAGCAAAAAGAGTTCTCTAACTATGTTAACAAAATTAGACAAATTCGAAGGTCAAGAACCCCCTATTTACAGTTAACAGCCATAGTTCCCAATTTTATTACCCAACCAAATGAACATATCAAATCATACAAAAATTCATGGTTGGACTTCAATATGTCCTCAACACCCTGTAAAACTTTCAAGTGATAATTCTATCATTTGATGTGGTAATAAAATTAGCAAAATTTACAACTTCCATTCCAACATTTCAAAGCAACACATAGTCCGCTTCGCTTTTCTGATTTTTTTAAAGCATTAGGAGTCCAAATCAAACTTAAATTTTTTTTTGAACTAGCCTAGGATGTACCTTCAACATATATTTTTTCTAGCTCATGAAAATATGCACAATTCACTTAGAAAATTCGTGATCAGCTGCCCATACAGAAATCGAAAATCTAGCACATGATTCAAAACTTGTTTTTTCCAAAATGGGTTTTCTAACATCATCCAAACATCTCACCAAAATTAATACATCAATATCAACATATTATCAACCAACATGACCAGAAATTTCCAACCAAGATCAATGAGAAATGTTAAGAATAAATTTGGAAAGAAAATACCAAAGAAAACCTTACTTGGCGTCTAATGGATCCTTGGCTCTAAGATTGATTTCACTCCAAAGCTCCCAAATCAAACCTAAACCCTCCCTAAATCAAGTGAGGTATCAATGTGAGGATTGATGGAGAATTGAGATTTCAATCGGTTGGATTGATAGATCTTGATAAGAGAACAAGTTTTATGGAGGGTTCTTGGTGTTTTAGTGACTTTGAGCTTAGGTTTTTGAAGCTTGAAGTTTGTTAATGGAGGTTTGAGAGGAAGAACAATGGAGGGTTGTGTTCCAAGGCCGTTGGCCAAAATTGATGATGGTGGGGTTGTAACATCCCCTACTACCAACCCATCAAAATTTCTGGATCCGCCTCTAGCATATAGGTGGCAAAAGCCACCTTTTGAATCTCTGTGAGGGAGAACCTAGAAAATCTTTCTATCGCCTTGATCCATTCTTCTACTTTACAGGGGTTAAAAGCTCCTTGAAAAGGTAGGGGTTTGCCTTTCTAAATTTAGGAGTTTTTGATATTCTCATCCACTTCATTTCTCTTGTTGAACCGGGTTTTGCTTTTCATTGTGGTTCAGTCTTTCCATTATTCGGTTAGCAAATCAGCTCGCTCCCATTGCTCATCTCACATAAGGTATTCATCATTTCGGCATCATTTCCCGCCGCTCCCAGTTTGCCAATTTGAAGTTATTGATTCCGTCACACCAAACAAAATATTGAGTTGATCAGGCTCAATATCAATCCAAGTGTGGAGGAACCCACAACGTTCTTAACTAGCAATCATACACACACATATACACATATATGCATCATAGAGCATGACAATTACTATGAAAACATAATCGGTCCAATCCTCAGGCTGAGGATAGTCCCTCTTCCATAATGTAACACCCTCCTAATTACCATATTCTATTTTCGAGTATTGATATAGTAATTAGCAGTATTACTTATATTCAAAATCTATAGTCAAAATACAAGGTAATAAAGAGATTTAGATATATGTTGCAAGACTCTATTTACATATATGAACATCATGTCTTAGTTACAATATGTACATCATATCAGCAAGCAAACGAGACAACCCTAAGCTAGTTAGGAATTCCATAGCAAAAGGACTAGCCTTAGCCTAAAACATAGCTTGCTCAAGTACTGCTTTTATAAAATAACATATAGAACAAACGAACCTGAAAAACATCTAATAGTACATCAGCCAGGCTTGGAAAGTTCTAACATACACTATGACTATTTACATGCCAGAGTCCCGAACTCACATCCTCCTAGGAAGCCATTGGCCATCGGACGATAGCCTCGCCTCCACTGGGGCATTGGGCCTCAGATGGGTCAGAAGTCGGAGGATGATGATGAAGAGATTGTTTTTGGAAGGCACAAGTGGTGCTCGGCTACAAATACATCAGGGTGTGCCATGTGTAGAGACACACTATCATATGGAAAACCCGTCAAACTAGGGGTAAACACAGGAAGCACTAAATGAATGGTCAGAATACGGAGGCCCGAATATGGGAATATGCCACACCGTATAGCAATCCAAATCGAGTGTCGTAATGCCACTGCCACTGGGGCGAGTCAAGGAAGAAATTACGATAGCATCTGGGATTTGAATAATACAACATATATGTACATATGGATGAGAATATTGTAAAATTCTCAGGAGTGCTCCCTCATGTATGAACAGGCATAACTAGTCATTTCATCCATATAGAATATATCATGTAAGGTCATATGCAAAAGTAATTATAAAAACAATAATGATAATTACACATGTAGTCTTTGTAGATAAGGAACTCACTTTGGTGCCATTTTCTCACTTTGGATTAAATCCTTCCTTATGTTAAAGATGAAATGACTTGTTATGCCTGTTCATACATGAGAGAGCACTTTACTAGAATTTTACAATATTCTCATCCCTATGTGCATATATGTTGTATTGTATTCGATTCTCATAGATGCCATTATGATTTCTTCTTTGACTCGCCCTAGTGGCAATGACATTATGACCCGATTTGGATTCCTTATATGTTGTGGCATATTCCCAGATTTGGGCCTACGTATTCTTCAGCCATTCATTTAGTGCTTATGTGTTTACCCCTAGTTCAATCCCGTTTTTCCATAAGATGATGTGCCTCTACACATGGCACACCCTGATGTATTTGTAGCCCTCACCACTTGTGCCCCCTCCCAAGATGACCCTTCGTCATCATCCTCAGACTCTGGACCCATCTAAGGTCCCCAACGCTTCCTGGAGGCGAGGCTATCATACCCCTGAGGAGGATGCGAGATTCTCAAGGACTCTTGGCATGTACATAGTAGTAGTGTAGTGTTAGGACTTTACCAGCTTAGCGAATGTACTATTAGATGTTTTTTAGGTTCCTTTGTATCTATATGTTATTTTGTTTGCTTGGATACTTGAACAGGCTAGGTTTTAGGCGAGGGCTAGTCCTTTTGCTATGGAGTTCCTAACTGGCTTAGAGGTTGTTCGTTGCTTTGCTCATGTGATGTACATATTGTAACGAGACATCATGTTCATATATGTAAATATGAGTGTTGCAACATATGTATCTAAATCTCTTTATTACCTTGTATTTCGACTAGTATAGATTTTGAATGTAAGTAATCATCTAATTACTATATCAATACTCGAGTAGAATATGGTAATCGGGAGGGTGTTACAGGGGTGATAATGTTGGTGGCTTTGTATTTATTTTGAATTAGATGTCATAATTGTGTAGTTAAAGTATGTATTTCTTTCTTTTAAAAGAAAATAATGAGATCGATGGCTAGGATTTGTTTTGTTAGTCAAAGAATGAATCTTGTCCATCCACTTGGCTTATAAGTGGCTCACTTTAACTTGGGGAGCAAGTAGTTTTTCTGTGTTAAACTGCATATTGAAATCCATCGAACGGATGGATATTGGCTTTTAGTAAAATATAATAAATGAAAGACCATGATTGAAACTTACTTTTCAAGTTTCAATCTTTGCCATCCACTTGGCATAAAGTGGTGGGTAAGGGTTACTTGGCCACCAAGTAACTTGTACCTGTTAAACCCACATCGAAACTCTACCGAACGGGTAAAACACCATACCGTGTAATCAAACATCGCCCGAAATTAATTCCAAGTATAAAATCCTTATTCCCAACTATTTCAAACCTCAATCCTCTCTTTCTCAATCTAGGGTTTCCTGTCTCTGACTAGGTTTTGCGTTTCTTGGCCTGAAGGTTACTATTCACCCCGGCCGAATTTTTTTTTTTAACAAGTCCGTTGGGCTATCCTCATCATTGCTAAATTGTCGGATTTTTGAAATTACGACTAATGAAGCTCAAATTAATTTTTAAATAATTTTTAGGGTGTTACATAAATTAGGAGCAATAAGCTCCCTAAGTGTCTTGTTCCTATCTCCCACATCACCTGGATTACTTGAAACACTAAATAGAGGATTAGAACGCTGAGATGGTTTTGCTTATTGATGTTTTGCTTGTTGATTTTCTCAAAGTTTTCTCAATTTCAAAATCAAGAGGCATCAAATTTCCAGGAGATAGGGAACACCTCATACAAGGGAACAAAATTTTTTTTTCTTCATTTTCCCTTGGAGAATAGAGTAATAGCAAGAAATAAAGAACAATAAATAAAGAAAAATAAAATAAAATAAAAATTGGGATAAAATAAAAATTGAAAAATTAAACAACTCAGTTTTAATGCCTCCACGATGGCGCCAAAATTTGAACGAAGGTTGCCACTTACCTCCTCAAATTAGAAATTTATTTTAATGCTAAGTTGTACAAAAAATGTAGTAAAGGGCACAACCTAGATCGTCTCTCAAGGAGGCTTCAATACTTAGTTGGGAAAATTGAGGGTTTTAAAGAATGAGAATTAAGCAATTTAAATCAAAAGATAATAGCAACGGTGAAGAAGGCACTAGTGCAAGGTATTCTTGGATTGGAGATTAATTATCATTGACCAAATATTAAACTCATTGGTGGCTATTAGTAATAAATTACTAGCAATTCTACTATTAATCTATTGACCTCTAGAATTTGACCAATGCAAATAATTAATAAATGATATCTAAATTTATTTAGAAATCACATTGATTTAATAAATCAATTGTTATAGCTTAAACGCCAATCGAAAAAGTTAATTCTAATGTTCTCCCTCAAGCATAACCAATAGATGTATCAATTTATGCCCAAAAGGTTTCCCTAGATCTATCAATTTATGCCCAAAGGGTTTCCCTAAGCGACAATTGCCAATTTAGTTATCCCAATAAAAATTATAGCAATCACCACAATAATTATAGGAATATAAATTACAGAACATTAAGAAAACTAATGCATTTAATATCAAAAGGGGTCTCAAACATCATCCAATCCATCCGGAAACTATTACACTAGTAAAGAAATCTACTCCTCCATCTCTGAGGATTACAATCAATGAATCTAAAAGAGTACCTAGAAATAATAGCAACAATCCTTGCTATCATCCACAAGAACAAAGCAATTTACCTATGGAATCCCTAAGAGAGAGAAGAGTAGAGGAGAAGAAGATAGAGATAGTGTAGAGAGAGAGATAATAAACCTAATTAGAGATCTAAAACTAACCAAAGTTAAGGTAAAAGTCTATAACAATCCCTTAAATACTACCCTCTAAAAATGGGCCAAATGGGCCCAAAAATTGATTAAATGAGTTGTTCTGTGTTATCGCATGAGTGCTACAACGCTTAATAAGCTTGCAACACTTAGCAGTGAGCTATGTGATAAAAATGATTTGTTGGGTGCTGTTGAGCACTGTAGCACTGGACATAATCGAATTTGTTCTTGGCACTAGAAATAACGATTACAGCCCTTTGAATAAGCTTTCCAATGCCACAAAAATCACCTCAATCGAACATCGATGGCTCTAGATAGTGCAAAAATACTATGTAGAGGTCAAGTTGGACAACATCAGAACATTAGCAACCTTTAATCTTGCAACTCAATTTTCACCAAGATGCTCTTAGAACTGGTTTTGAGCTGAACATGAAAGTTATAGAGGACGTCTTGAGTTTTCCAAAACATCTTTATTTATCTTAATCCAATTGCCTAGAAAGAGATATAGATTTTCTCTTACAATACATTTTGCAATTGTGCTCTAATGAACTTAAGAACTCTTCTATTTTGCTCCCAAATTCTTCCCATGCACAAAACCATACTCAAAGAGACAATTTGAATGTAACAAGGTGTAATTACAAATTATTCCAAAATCAATGCAAAAGCCAATAATTCTATTAAAATCACACAATGAGGAGTAAATCATAATCCTTATTAATTGCATCAATAACTCAGAAAAACTCATGCAAAAAGCTAAGGTTTGGTAGGAAGATAAGTAGCATAAATGCCCTTTATTAGATGCCCTACTAAGAATTTTAGAATTCTCACCCCTATGTTTTGGTGTTCTTGTGTTCATTTCCAGATTATCCAGAGAACAAGGAGGCTATAGGAAACAATCAAATTTGCAAGTGTTCAATAGGTGAAGCTTTTTGTCATATATATATATATATATATATATATATTTGTAAATGTACTAGAAGACAGATATACATTAAATCTCATAAAGGAGCTTTTTCTTGTATTCGGAAGTGTATTAAATAAATACTTTATTTTTTTGTTATATATTTTAGTAGAATTACAAATTAGTGACTGTACAATTCGATCAACTTTGCTATAGATATTTAAGAAAGGTCTTAATTTGCAAGTAACAACTTAGACTCTAAGTCATGCCTTAAGGATAATGTTATACTTGGGATGGTGTTACAACTGCGCAAAAAACATCACTTAGGGGAGTTATGTCACCACCCTAACTAGAAGTTCAACTATGCCTCAATCCTTTCAAGCCCTACATGTGGAGGTAGAAGTTGAAGAATGGGCTATCATGAGAACCACTTCCTTCATTAGGAAGCAAATCGATAAGGGAATACATGAATTAATGTATCAGCTATCGCTTAATTAGGTGGCATTGTGAGGCCCATGGTACATAATGTACTATAAGCAACCCTTGATATTAGTTAAGGAAGTTGGGCATGTAATCTTCAGCTAGGACAGGACTATGGCAAAACTCTAACAAAAGATTAGTGCCATATACTGGAGGGCATTGGGGCCTCCATTAGGTTACTGGAACGTCAGGATATGAGGAGACAATTAAAGCTAACAAACTTCCCTACTATAGGAGCAATGGGGAATCAAGGGTACTCCCTTGACCAACCTATTAGGATTGAATTAGTAAGGCCTTCTGATGTAGGCCTCCTAGGCTACAATCTTGGAGGAAATCTGATCCCTGGCTAGCCGATCGAAGTTGGAATTTTGATTAAAACTAAGGTATATTTTTCCAAAATATTGGTCACATGACAAGCACATGCAAACTTAACAATGCAAATGGATGAGAAGTTAACAGAAGGGCTTTCGACTTTTGAAAACCATAGGGGTCACATTGCACGTTTTAAAAAGTCAGGGCTAAATTGCACATGGTCTAAAGTATAATGGGCTAAATTTAACCCTAGAATTTATGGCTGATATAATATGACTTATTGAAAGTGTTTGAATCATAGGAACCTATTTTGTAACACCCTAATATTTAACCTAACTCCCTAGGACGCATTTAAGTTAATGCTTAGAGATTACTCTTTTGCTTCAGTTCTTAACTTTGACAACTTTGAAAATACTTAGCAAAAATATGAGTAAATTTTTTTTGAACTTAAAAACAAAGCATGAGCTGCACATGAAAAACAAAACATTAGCTGTGCACACTAAATAAAACCATTCATTCGCTTATTTAGTAAAATAATCATTAGTCGACATATACATAATCCAATTCACAATAGCATCATGAGCATAAACAAATCATCATATATTTATGTATATAAGCATAAATACCAATCATTCCCATCATACATACCAACACATAATACTATATAAGTAGCATGCCCACCAGATAAGGTTGGGCTAGATATAGTAATCTTGATGAGAGAAAACATAAACAAGAATATAAACATGAACACAGGTAGTCCTGTAAAACCCTTCCTATATTACACCTACCGAAATACGCCTAGAAATAGATTACCCAATGGCATACTAACAAAATGAGGGCTATCCTATTCACAAAACTGCACAAGCACCCCTAAAATCTGCCACCGGCTCTTAAGTATGTTGTTCCCTAGAGAGAGGGAGGTAACCAAGCACATGAGCAAGATCAAGGTGTGGCAAGATGACCAAGCAGGAGAACATAAGCACCTCTACGTGGATGCGTGGCTCCCCTTCTTAACATGAATAACTCTTCTCAATGGCTACAACATTGTGGCCTTACCATCACTATTACTACCCACCTCCATGGAGATCATGAGCATGGAACCACCAGAATGAGTGCTAGAACAGTGACTTCTCGACGGTTCTAACCATAGGAAAGAGGGAGTGGCGATCGAGGTACATACACAAGGCGTCTTCTCATAGCTAATGTAGCAAGAGAAGTAACAGCCAAAGTCATCTGAACTGGCATGTACTCCCAAGGCGAAGTCATCATCAAAGGGTGTAGTCATCAAAAACCAACACAGTAGTGACCGGATACGCAAGGGATGATCCAAAAACACGATAGACGAACCGCACAACGACCAATAAAGTTATACGACTAGTTGCCTGGATCATAGTGTAGCTCCCATGTAGGCGTGTCAATGTAAAGGATGAACGTCGCCATTGACCTCTGAAAACGAGATGGAAAAGAAAGAGAAAAGAAATAGGAAACTTATACAAGAATCTCAGGAATGCTTTCACCTCCAAACATATGTCATCATCTTCATCCTTAGGAACTTTGGGTTTCATTATGAAAGTAGTGGACATAGCAAAGTTCATTTATTAAGTTTCAAAAGCCATTAGTCGAGGTTCATATCTTTTAGCATAAGTTTTGATGTTATGAATGCATCATACCACATCATGAATGCATGTTAATGCCTTATAGAGCATATAAAACATGTAATAACTAACTATCATTGCATAAGGAACATAAACATCTTAGCATGTACTTTACTCTTTACTTTCTTAGGTGACTAAACATTCTTAATCTTTTACAAGGGCCACCATAATATTCTATCCCTTTTGAGAGTTCTAACATTATGAGCTCATATCTAGCTAGTCGTCACCAGGCTACACTTATCTCTTTTGATAAGCTATTTTCCTAACTCTTAGAGTGTTGGATAGGGGCTTGATCACCTTCCCCCAGACTTGGGACGTTATGAAAAGATCACATCCTTAGATCATCTTTCATAACTAGTATCTTATGTCACCTTTATCATTATAATGTCACTTAGAGATGCAAACATGAGCATTTAATCACAATCATCATCATGACCTAGCATTTAACATTTTCATGTTCACAAACTTCATAATTCCTTTAAGTTCACAAATTTGATGGAAATTCTAAAGCATAATGACTAGGAATGGTGTAACAACCTCCCATATACAACATTATCCTTAAGTCATGACATTATACTTACGAGTTGTTACTTACAAAATAGCGGGTCTTTCTTAATTATCTATAGCAAAATTGGTCAAATCGTGTAGTAACCAATTTGTGGTTCTATCAAAATATATAGCAAGGAACCAAAGTATTTATTTAATACAATGTCAAGTACAAAAGGAACCTCTTCTACAAGCTTTAATACACATTTGTTATATTTATAGACCTATACATATAATTAAGTACAACATATACAAGTCTCTACTACTAAACTACTGCAATTCCAATTTAATCCTTCCTGAACCGCCTGCCTGAAGCTTATTAACCTTAGACGACATGGGAACACAAACATATAGGGGTCAGAATTCTAAATTCTCAGGGCATTCCCAAAACATATACTAAAATCCATATCATCGTCATCGTCCTAGCGACTTTGGTTTATTAGAAAAATGTGAGCATGCAACGTATATCAAAGGTTTATTTTAAAGTTAAAAAAATTCATTCTTCCGAAGTGGGTCTCTTTTATTATTCAATCACTTAATATACACATGTCATACTATTCAACATCACCAACTCCATTCTAACTGTGACATGCCCTCTACATTGAAGGGATCTCATATACATCATCCTTATCTTTCTATGCCCTTAACATAATAAAGGGGATCTTTTCATGCCCTTAACATACTATAGAGGATCTTTCCATGCCTTTAACATACTACAGGGGATTTCATTCTTCACTCAATGTATACATCATCCTCAAGCTTACATATACAGGCATCACATTACTATATGCATTAGCATAAATTTCTGAATTTCATAATGCTTCAAACATATATATCATTCATTTGTCACCTTTCATTTTACCGAATGCATGCTCCAAGTACATATAAAATATTCATTTCTCATGAGTCAATCTTTAAATCATGTAGCATGCATTTATACTCCTCATACTTGAATGAAAATTCATTACATTAACAATTCAAGAATTGGGTTCATTTCCAGCATTTTGGCAGATTTTATACTTCAGGAGCAAGATTTATTTTGCATATCAAATAACCAATTCCAAGGCCACAAAAATTCCATGACACCTCAATATGTCGATAAGGTCATAGAAAAATTTTAGAGCAAGAATCATTTTCTAAATATGTTAACAAAATTCTACAAATTTGATGGTCAAAGACCACATAATCTCATCTCAAAGCCAGAATTCTATAATTTTTAACCTTAGCAAATGACTGAATGAATTAGAATAAAAATCATGGTTGAACCTTATAATGTTTCCAACACTTGGAAAATTTCAAACGAAGAATCAATTATTTGTTGTGGTAACAAAATTAGTAAAATATGCAACTTCAACTAACAATTCAACAACAACATGATCAGACAGTTCTTGATTTTTTTAGGGAAGTAAAAGTCCAAAATGTAACACCCTAATAATTAACCCAATACACCTAGGGGATCTGATTAATTACTAGACTTTACTCTTTGCTTCAGTTCCTTAATCATGCTTTGAAAATACTTAGTGAAATTACGAGCCATTTTTTTTTTAAACATAATTGAAAACGTGAGCCGCGCATAACGTGAACGATAATCGAGATAAAGCAGAAAACGAATAGACATATCATGAAGAAACACATCATATTGGCTCCATCATATGACATCCATAATTACATATCACATAGATATTTTGCCTACCAACAAAATAAGACTAGGTGTAGGCAATCTAACAAAACATAAATAATATATGGATGGAAGGACATCCATTAATGGCACCTAGTAATAACACTCAGGGATAGGGATAGATATTTGAAATATACGAGTGAAACTAGAAGGATCAAGTTCAGCTACCTTAAGCCTCAATGTGATTCACGAACGCTTCCTTCCTTTCTAAAGACGAGATGGAAAGAAAAATAGAGGGAGTGAGAAACTTATAAAAGAATCTCAGGAGGTACTCACCTCATGATGCATTGTGTCATCATCATCGTCCCCAGGAACCTTGGTTTTATTATGAAATAGTGAGCATGCTAAGATTGATTTATTAAGTTCAAAAATATACTTTACGAGGTTCGTCGGTTTTAATCATGCGTCTTATAATGCATCATAAACTTAGCATGTCATGTTTATAATGAACTTTTCCTTTTATCAACACATCATATTCTTCATCATCATATCATAAATACTATGCATAAAAGAACATCATATTTCTCATCATCAAATCATAAATACTATGCATAGAAGAACATCATATTTCTCATCATCATATCATAAATACTATGCATAGCAGAACATCATATTCACATAATGCATTTACTTAGTTTCTTAGGTGACTTAAAGTTACTTTCATCATCATTTTCCTGGCCACCCTATACTCCACCCTTTTGGGAGTAATCTAGGTTATGAGCTCATACCTTGCTAGTCGTCACTAGCATATACTTATCCCTTTTGATAAGTAAAGTTTGACTCTACCCTTTTGAGAGAATGGGTTAGGGGGCTAGGATCACCTTTTCACCACCTATAGTCTGATGGGTCCAAAGGATCATTTCCTCTTACATTTAAGTCACCATTAAATCTTTGCATGTTATATCATAATTCAATTCATAATCATCATGACATTTTCTCATTTATAGTCTTATGATAGAATAATATATACTAACTGAAATCATGCATTTGGAGATTCCAGGAAGAGGTGGGTTACAATGGACACGCTTAAATACCAAGTCTTTCCTAGCCAGAACCTTTCCAAATTACACTTTTACAGGAGTACACTTTCTTCCAGCAACAAAGGTAATTTTTTAAATAATAGAGATTATTTCTTTATTTCATGCATAAGCATTTTCATTGTTTGCAACAACAACTATAACATGCAAGCAAAGGAATCATTCAATGGCATCAAATACTTAATAAGCATCAAATCACTTTATAGACTTATCACTTAAAACATCAAAGAGGCATCATCATAAATCCTTATCGAAAAAGTCTTAAACAACCGAAACTCTAGAATCGGGTAACCTCAATTGTCAAACTAATTAATTATGCATCTAAGGGATTCATTACCATTATTACAATTAATTATAAGCTTAGGAACATTATTAAACTCTATGGGGCAGCATAGGTAGTAAGTTATTCTTAAGGTTTTACGATGTGTTAGAAGTTGCGTTTTTAACCCTTTCTTGTAGCTTTCCCTACGATGCTAACATTAATTACTAAACCAATTATGAATTATTCTCCCTTATCTAAACATAATAAAATCTGGTTCTTATAGTTGCTGATAATTCTGACAGAATGCATAAATTTCATTCTATAGAGTTCTAAAAAAAAATCTTGCTTTTATGATTTTCTAGTTACTAGTTTCATTTTTAGTGTTCTGGATTAATCCTACACTAATTGATACCAAGTTTTTGTGGCTAACTAATCTTAGACAAAATTATAACATACTAAAACAGATTTGACATTGGATAAACTTAAAGGGGTCAAAGACTAGGTAAATTCTAGATTTATGGTTGTTCTAGGAAGCTAGTTTTGTCACTAACATGCATAGAATCATTCTCTTAACAATAAACCATAATTATCACAACTCCAAACATATTAAATCATCATCATTTATTGGTACTAATCTCATATCAAGCTGAATCATGAACCTCATATAATTGTATAAAATCACATTTTAAGTGAACATAAAATATTAGTTTCCCTAAATCCTTGCAAAGTTTTAAAACTCTTTTAGAAACTAATTCTTTTTGCTAAACTTGAAAGAATCTTCATAATTAAAATTCTCACTTAAGATAAAAGGAGCAAGTCTTGAGCTTAAGAGATTTATGTGATATCTTAGAATCATAAACATGCTATGCAACCTTATTTTAATCTTGTCATTATAAGGTGATAACTTGGAATTATAAACATGATATGCAAATCCATTTCTTTATCTTTAAGATTTAAGGTGATGACTTGAAAATTAAACATGATGCAAGAACTTGAAATATAAACATGATGCAAGAAACTTGAGCGCGGTAGTCCGCATGGACCAGTGGAGGAGAAGAGAATCTTAAGAAACCAGCGACGGAATCCGCATCTGACCTGAAGGGAGAAGAGAATTATTATTACATCTTTTTAAGCTCCAATCTCAAGACTTCTTAAAGAATCAATTCTTTAACTCCAATAATCTTATTTCTTTGCTTGTGATACTTGGGCAAGTCTTTGAGCTCTAGGATCTTTAGGTGATGACATAAAAATAAACATGTCATGCGTTGATTCTTTTAGCCATTATAAAATAAAGTGAGAACATAAAATAAATATGAGATGCAACTTCTTTATTATCTTTAGAGATTAAGTGACAACATGAAATATAAACATGAAATGCAAACTTGGAAATTTAAACATGAAATGCAAGTTCATTTATTCATTCTTGAGAATTTAGTGATGACATAGAAAGTAAACATGGTTATGCAAGGCATAAACTTAAACATGGATGCAAGTTCATTTTATTTCTTTACTAGAGCTCCTCCAAGACTTTAGAGAAATATAAATTCAACCCAATATATCTTAGCAAGACAAAGTGAAAAATACATCTTTCAAGTTCTAAACTCAAGATCTTTATTTTTACATCATAAAAACATCATTCTTTAAAGTTTTGCATCAAGTGGAATTTTCAAGCTTTAGAGGCCTAACTTGTGATGGATTACAACCAACCTCAAGGTCCTCATCATCAAGCTATCATCATATCCCACCTAGGCCATATGGCCGAAATGTTTAAAGAAAAAGAAGAAGAAAACCAAATGGAAAAACTAGAGAAAGTCCATGAAATCATCATTTTGAACCAAGAACAACACTTAGCAAAACATAGAAATAAACTTAAAGACAACTCCCTACCTAATCTGATTTGAAGGAAAGGAAGAGAACTTGGTTTCTTGGAGTGAAATGAAAGAAAATATTCTTGAAAACTTGAAGAAAGAATTCAGCCAAGAGGAGGAGGAAATGAGAGCTTTTGGTGCTTTGGAAAAACTAGAAATGTGTAAATTTTGAGCAAGCATCTAAGACTCCTTAAGCATGCCTATTTATAGAGGATTTAAGCTCATGTATGGACAAGAGGAGGAGGCATAATTTTCAGATTTTTCATGGGGAACAAAGGGAGGAAAATCATTTCTTGTTTAAGGCATGTTTTATGCCATGTTTTAGGGAATTTTTTGGCATTTTGTTTTAGTGCATTATCTTGCAATAATTCTAATGATTATGGCTGAATTATTTCATGCATTACAGCCTCATGGAAGAGGGTTTTGTGTGTTCCATGTATTATTTAGGTGTAGGCAAGGTATTCATGCAATTTAGAGAATTTACGGTTAAGGGCTTAGGTGAATTAGTAAGCAATTTGAGTGTTTTAAAGCAATTTTAGGTTCTAATCAATTTAAATAAATAATTTTGACTCTAGATTAATAATTAGAATTTAATAAGCTTTAATTTGAGCCTAATATTGCTTAGGTTTCGTTAGACGAATCAAAAATCTCAAAATTTGTAAAATTACAAAGAGAGGGCAAAACGGTCATTTTACTTAAAAATTGCCCGAGACCACCCGAGCTTAACCAATGGTTAATCATGGCTTAAAAACACCTTTTAACACATTTTAGTGAGGTTTGACTAACGGCACGCAATTCGGATTAAAAAACGCAAGGGCGTTTTGGTCATTTCGCGTCGAGCTCAAAATTAAGATTCTTCTCCTCTATTAACACACATAACACAAACAATCCCTTATTATCCTCAGAACATCCCCTTGAGGATGGCCGGGGCCCACGATCCTCATTCTCTAAGTAAAATAACCTCAGGGCATTTTGGTCATTTTACACGTATAGAAATTCTGGGCTTGCTCTCTTGCAGGAATCGCTCATAACCTCTTTTCTAATGTTATATTCCTCTATTGAGGATTGTTCAGTCTTGAATTTATATAAGAATTACCTAGGGTAATTCGGTAATTTCTAAATGACAGGAAAAGTTGGGCGTTACACAAAACAAAGCTCAAGAAAATTCGTGGGACTAGTTTAGGATGTTAGCTTCAACATATAATTTTTCTAACTCATAAAAATACCCACAAACCCATCAGAAAATTCATGATTAGTTGCTGGGACAAAATCGAAAATCTAGTAACATGGTTCAGGATTTTTTGACAAAAATGATTTTTCAACAATAGCAAACTACTCCACCAATGCAAATACATCAATATCTATGTATAATCATATATTAAAACTAGAAAATTCGAAATTCCAATAAGTAAAAAAATCTAGAAAAATAGAATGGCTAAGAAAAGTTACAAAGAACCCTACTTTGGTGGCTTTAGGGAGCTTGGCTCCAAGGGTGATCCAAGAATGATTTCCTTCACTTCAAAGCCTCAAACCAACATCAAACCCTTCCTTAGGCATCAGATTGTGAGCTCTCAAAGTAGAAAAGGTTGATGGATTCAAATTCTAATCGGTTAGTTTTGTAGGTGGTGATGAGTAAAAGAAGTTTTGTGAAGAGATCTTGTAATTTTATCAAGTTCAATGTAACGCCCAATTTTTTCAAGTGTATAAATGACCAAAATGCCCCTGAGGTCATTTTACCTGGAAAATGAGGATCGCAGTCCGGCCACCCTCAAGGGGACATTTTGATGATTATAGGGGATTATATGTGTTATGTGTGTTAATAGAGCAGAAGAATCTCATTTTTGAATTCCGATGCGCAAAATTACCAAAATGCGCATGTGGCTAATTAACACCAATTTATTGGTCAGTTGAGCCCGGACTTCACCCAAAGGTTTTAAATGTTGTTTTTAAGTAATATTTAACAATAGGTTAAGCATGGGTAGCCCGGGAAGTTTTTGTGAAAAATTACCGTTTTACCCCCAGGTAAGTGCATTTTGGGCCTAATGATGTGATTAGCAAAACCAAAGCAATAATAAGCTCTAATTAAATATTAGTAAATTCTAATTACTAATCCAAAGTCAAAATAATTAATTGAGGTTAATTAGAACTTAAGATTTTTTAGAGAAACTGAAAATCCTTTTCTTGACTTAAGACTTTGTCACATTTTCATGAATAATAAGATTCCAATCAATTTCCTTAAATCATGGAAGTTGTCACATGATGAAATTCCTCCCTAATAAAGGTGGATTTGCATTAATCAAGCAAGCCCACTCTTTAATCTTGTCTTGAACTACCTTAATTACCCATTATTTCACCTAAAACACAAATTACAACTCCTAATCCGTAGCCTAACCAAATCAACTCCTAAACACACTTATAAACCAACATTACAATGAGATTTTCTTCCCCCATTAGCCCTTAATAGAACTGGCTAGACACCTCCCCATTATCATCCATCAAATGTTGAGAGTCAAATAAAATAAGCTTAAAGAATCATGCATGCCCATACCTTGACCCATACTTGCCCATGCTTTGAACCATACCCAAGACCATACCTTACCAAGAGATATTTTCTCTTCCTTTTCCTCTCCAAGGCTGTCGGCCACTCCTCCATCATCTCACCCCCATTGTGTTTCGTTTTCTATAAATAGACATCAAGGAAAGCTTGTGACATTTTGCTCACTTGTGCAAAGCTTCAAAGTTTACTTTCTTTGAGTTCTAAGAATTCTTCTTCTACTCCTTCTTCATCCTTCCAAAGAATCACCATCCTCCACCATTTTCCAAACACAAACCACCACACAAACACCAAAAACCTTCCTTTAAACACATAACATTTCCATTTCCAAGCTCAAGAACCCAAGACAAACATTTCTTTCTTTTTCTTCCCTTGGCCAAATCCATTCTCCACTTCAAGGAGGATTTGTTCTTTTCATCCATCTCAAGACTAAGCTTCCTTCTTTGAAAAAGAAAATATCTTTGGTAGGGAGTTGTTCTTTTAAAATTTCTATTCTTTTCCTTGAATTTATTTTGTTTCAAGTTGAAAATTTTTCTTTCCTTTCTCATCATTTGGTTTTCCTTTTTCCTTTTCTTCCTTTGATCATTTCGGCCTCAAGGCCTAGATGATGATGGAACCATGGCTTAATGATGAGGATCTTGGGTGTTGGTTGCAAAACCATCACTTATTTGACCTCTAAAGCTTGAAGGTTTCACCTTTTTAAGAGTTTTAGGAAATGATAATGTTATGATGTTAAAGTGGTGATCTTGAGCTTAGGACTTAAAAAATGCATTCATATTTATATTTCAAGTCCTTGCATTACATGTTTATGTTTGAGCTTGCATTTTCATATCACTTAAATGATTAATCTCAAAGCCTACCTATTTCAACCTTAAAGTTGAAATGTGATTTAGAGTAAATACTCTAAGGGGCCTAGAGTACTAAAATAAATAATTGGGCATGCATTCATATTTATATTTCCTTGCCTAGCATATTTACTTTCCAAGTTATCACTTAAACTTAAAGATTAAAACAAGAGCTTGCATTTTCATAACATTTAAATGATTAATCTCAAAGCCTACCTTTTAACCTTAAAGTTGAAATGTGATTTAGAGTAAATACTCTAAGGGGCCTAGAGCATTAAAATAAAGAATTGAACTTGCATTCATGTTTACAATTTTTGTCTAGCATATTTACTTTTCAAGTCATCACCTAAAACTTAAAGATGTAAAACTAGAGCTTGCATTCTCATATTTAAATTTAAGCTTTGCATAGCATATTTATATTTCTTGCTATCAATCTAAAAGACTAAGAATGAAGCTTGTATTACATGTTTACAATTATGCCATCACTAAAAATTAATTTAGTGCTAAAGACTCACCATTTTAATTTACATAACAAACTTTGACTTATATATATATATCTGTATGTGTGTGTGTTATTATGTAAGGACATATTTTATTGAGTTCTTTAATTTTACCATCGATCTAAAGATTTCTAATTATGTGGCTAGGACAATAAAGATTACTTATAATGATAACTTAGAGTTAAAAATGTGGAATGACTAGTTATTAAAGAATGTTGTGATGTTTCCATATGCTTGAGGAATTATATGATGTTGAGACAATGCATGATTAGTTGCTTGAAATGCATATGGCATGTTATGATTCTTACTTGGCATATTATAAAGTTGCATATGTTTAAAGAGCACGAGAAAAAATATATGATGTGACTATGACTTTGCATTTTGACATGATATGCTAATATAAAGGTGACATAAAACTATGTGGAAATGACCCTCTAGACTCCCCAAATTAAAGTTTATGAGAAGTGATTCACAAAAGGAAATGACCCTATAGACTCCTTGAATTAAAGATTATGATAGGCAATCCTTAATGCCCCTTAACCCGCACTCTTGAAGTCAGGAATTCAACTTATCAAAAGGATAAGGTTATGCTAGTGATGACTAGTGGCTCATAACCTAAAACTCTCAAAAGGGAGAGTATTAGGGTGGCCCCCAAGGAAAAGAGAATAAGAAGTCTAAGTGACCTAAAATAAGTTATGTTGAGATATGTTGCTATGATTATGTTTTCTAACTTATGTCTTGACTTTAGTATGGACATGCATTTCATAATGAAGTATGTTGTATTCATACCCAAGATGCATACTAAAATGAATGGGCCTTTGTAAATTACACTTTAAAACCTTAAAATTGAACCTTATGCATGTTCACCCTTTTTAAAGAAACCCGAGGTTCTTGGGACGTAGACGATGACACTAGGATAGGATTTCCCTCCTGAGTCTTTATTAAAATTCTCACTTTCTCTATCTTCCTTTCTTTCCGTCACGTCTTCAGAGGACCATAGCCATGTTCGTGATCTTCATTGACACATCGGTTTAGGAGGTGCACTACGATTCGGACCACCGCTCCTACTATTTCAAGGGTCGTTTTGTGATACGCATTTTTGTATGCATGGGACGCCCCTTCGCTTATCCAGTTTCCAGCTTCTGGTTTACCCCTACTTCCCCCTATGGTGATGATTTGATCTTCGAGTGTACTCGACCCCGATGAGCAGACTCGACGTGCTTGCCCCTCTGCTTTGGCGGTACGTGATTACCCGAGAATGTTCCCCACACGAGGCATTTGGAGATTGACCCCTCGAGGACTCCCCCACCCACATCTACTCGGAGGATCTGCCCTACGGCCCCCATGGACATCGGAGGGCAGTAAGGACATGGTGACATGGTGGAGGCTTGTACGATGTTCGGAGATGTGTCCGCGCCAAGGAGGACATGTCATCCCTTTCCGCCTATATGCCTGAAGCCCAGTTCATTGGGTATGTACCACCCATGGAGGAGGACCACCCCAGGAGATCGTGATGAAACGACCCTACGAGTGCCTAGTTGTCACGAGGATCCCCTTTTGCTACATTTTTTTATGGGAATAACTTTTGGAGGAGCACTCTTAGGTCGAGGAAGGGGAAACGGTAATTGGTATCTAGTATTTTGAGATTTTGTGTATTTACTACTTTTGATGTATTTCTTTCTGTTGTTTATGTATCGAAGCTCAGACCACTATGGGTGTGACTCCGCCCATTTTAATTCCTGTGTATCAAGAACTATGTTATTTGTGTTATGTAATTTAAAGTTCATTTTATATTCATGAATGTTGTGCTTTAAGCGTGTACGTGCATATTTCTCTTACTTTGATGACTCTTAGCATTCGATTTATGTAACACGTGCGCATATGGCTCATGTTTTGTTTTATGTTTCAAAAGAAAAATTTTACCCATATTTTCCACTAAGTATTTTGATAAGATGAACTTAAAGAATGGATCAAAAGAGTAATAACTAATAATTAACCTCAATACGTCCTAGGAATGTTAGGTTAAATATTTGGGTGTTACATTTTGGTATCAGAGAGTTTCGTTTTCACGGAGCCTAAGGATTGGACTGACTATGCTTCTTAAGCATAATATGATAGATATGTCATGTGTAGTTGTCCCATCAATAGGATGAGCTTAAGGATTAGAAATGCATGACTACTGTATGTCTGTCGTGCCATGGTAACTAGCCCACTTTACATAGGATGTTGAGCTTGATCACCTCAGTGTTTGTTGTTGGTGTGAATAGGGACCAATGGCACCATGAAAACGAATAGGACCTCGACTCCAAGCCAGGATAGTGAGACTACTGAAGCCCTCTCTGAGGTGGCTAGGACCATGAGGGTGATGTTTGAAAAGATGGATCGAGATTGCCAAGAACATCGGTTGAAGTTCCCGAGCATGCCCGTTTTGGGGAATTCCACAAGGCCAACCCACCTTCCTTCAAAGGAACCTTAAATCCAAACCATGCCAACGAGTGGATCAAGAGCATGGAGAAGATCTTCAAGTGCTCCCATGCAGGAAGGACAGAAGGTGACTTTTGCCACCTATATGTTGGAAGGCGATGCCGTTTCTGGTGGACTGGAGCTTGAGAACTTAGAGGCATCAGGTACGGAGATCGACTGGGAGTTGTTCAAGGCTCACTTCTACGAGAAGTACTTCCCAGAGTCTGTGAGGAACGCCAAGGACGTCGAGTTCATGCAACTGACTCAAGGAGGCATGAGTATTGCTCAGTACAGCCAAGTTTGAGGAACTCATCAAGTTCTCGAGGATGTACCAAGGAACCCTACGAGATCCTGGAAGTGCATCAAGTATGAATCCGGGTTGAAGGCCGAAGTTAATGTTGCGGTGGCTCATTTGGAGATCAGGGACTTCTCTACCCTGGTCAACAAATGCCATATCATTGAGGACGGCCAGAAGAAGCTGAGCATGTCAAAGGCCGATGGGTTCGCAAGGAAGCTGGCACCACAAGCCCCAAAGTTCAAGCCCAGACCAGACCACCGTTTCCACCGTCACAAGGACCACCATCTCGACCCCCGTTAGACCCCAAGGTCCCAGAGACTTTAACCAAGGGAGGCCTTACCGTGGGAAAGCACCTCTAAGGACCTTAGCGACACCCCAGACCCACCATTTGTGCCAAGTGCGGGAAACCCCATGGAGACCTACCTTGCCGAGCAGGCCTGGAGTTTGCGACCGATGCGGGAAGTCCAGCCACTTCTCATGGGAATGCGGAGAAAAACCCGACGGTCCCCAATCCCAAGCCACAACACCAAGGGAGGGTCTTCATTGTCAATGCCAAGAGACGACGAAGTCAAGGAACCTCATGGAAGGTAAGTGTGAAATGAATGGTAAAACCTTAATTGTACTTTTCAACTTCCTGCGCTACCCATTCTTTCATCTCATATTCTTGTGCTAAATTCCTTAAATTACATATGTCTGAACTTCCCTTTGACCTTACCTTTCTACCTCCAAGCAAAGCCTGTTAGAACTTGTAGATGTTGTTTAAACTGTATTTTATTCTTGAAAATAAATCCTTTGTCTTAGATTTAATTTGTTTACCCATGAAAGGTCTAGACATAATCCTTGGCATGGATTGGCTTTACGCTAACCATGTAGTGTTAAACTGCTATGAAAAATCAGTCTCTTCCTTCCTATTCCAAGTGAACCTAGGAAACCCTTGAACTTTTACATAAATGCTATATAGATAAACTGTGTTAAGGGAAAAACTAAGGGTTACGTACTCCTGGCCGCTAGTGATGTGGACTTTGAGCAAAGTTTGGATGAAATACCCATTGTGAGAAACTATCCCGAAGTATTTCCAGATGAGATACCCAAGTTTTGGAAGAGAGATAGAATTCTCAATAGAGTTCTTCCGAAATGGACCCATATCCATAGCACCCTATAGGATGTCCCTTTTGGAACTCACCGAGTTGAAAGCCCACTTGGAGGACCTACTTGAGAAGAAGTTTGTAAGGCCAAATGCATCACCGTAGGGAGCCTTGATGTTGTTTGTAAAGAAGAAAGACGGGAGCATGAGGTTGTGCATAGATTATAGGCAGTTGAACCAAGTAACGGTGAAAAACAAATACCCTTTGCCTAGGATCGATGATTTGATATATCAATTGAAGGGGCGGAGTATTTTCAAAGATAGATCTAAGGTCAAGATACCACTAGATTAGAGTAAGGGATGAATATATACCAAAAACAACCTTTCGTACTCGATATGACCATTTTGAGTTTGCTGTTATGTCCTTTGGACTAACAAATGCTCCGTTGTATTCATGGACTACATGAATAAGATCTTTAGACCCTATCTAGATCAGTTCATGGTTGTCTTTATAGACATCCTCATCTACTCTAAGAACCATGAGGAGCATGAACGCCATTGAAGATAGTGCTAGAGATCCTAAAAGAAAAGAAACTATATGCCAAGCTATCTAAGTGTGAATTTTGGTTGGAGGAAGTGAAGTTTTTAGGGCATGTAGTTTCAAAAGGAGGCATAACTGTTGATCCTAATAAAGTAGAGGCTATGATGAATTGGGAAAAACCTACCACGGTAACGGAGGTTAGAAGCTTTTTGGGTTTGGTAGGATATTACCATAGGTTTATTAAAGGGTTTTCCCAAATTTCATTACCTTTAACCAAGCTTACCCGAAGAATGCCTATTTTACTTGGACTCCGAGTGCGAAAAGAGCTTTCAAGAGTTGAAGAAGTTTACCTCAACCCCTGTTTTAGTGTTGCCTTACCCCAACATACCTTTTGAGGTATACTGTGATGCTTCTGGAGAGGTATAGGGCATGTGTTGATGCAAAATAGGCAAGTGGTAGCCTATGCATCTAGACAAATAAAGCCTCATGAAGCAAACTACCCCACCCATGATCTAGAATTAGTCGTCGTAGTGTTTGCTCTAAAGATATGGAGACACCACTTGTATGGAGTAAAGTTCAGGTGTTCTCGATCATAAGAGTCTAAAGTACCTCTTTGATCAAAAGGAGCTAAACATGAGGCAAAGAAGATGGATGGAGTTTTTAAAAAATTATGATTTCAGGCTAAACTACCACCCTGGCAAGGCCATGTTGTGGCTGACGCCTTAAGTAGGAAAACCTTGCACTTATCCCACATGATGGTTAAGGAGGTGGAGTTGATCAAAAAGTTTAGAGACCTGAACCTAAGGATGACCTTGACCACTAAGAGCATAAGGGCATGCCATCTTAGTGTGATGAGTGACTTTAGAAGAAGGATCACTCAAGCCCAATGAGAGGATAAAGAGTTTCAAGAGACTCTAGAAGCTGTGCGGGGAGAGAAGTTGAAGGGTTTTGCATGAGATGCCGAGGGTGTATGGAGGTTTGAAGGTCGAATTTGCGCTCCTGTGGTGACCTTCGAGAGAGATCTTGGAAGAAGCCCATAAAAGCCATTTTACCATTCACCCTGTACCACCAAGATGTACCAAGATCTAAGAAGATGTTTTGTTGGCCAGGCATGAAAAGGGACATGAGTGCATGGGTAAGTAAGTGCTTAGTCTGTCAAAAGTGAAGATTGAGCACCAAAAGCCCTCTGGAATGTTGCAACCTTGTCAATCCCCGAGTGGAAGTGGGATAGTATCTCCATGGATTTTGTAACTAGACTACCAAGGACCCAAGCTGGTCATGATGCCATATAGGTAATAGTGGACTGACTGACCAAGAGCCCACTTCCCACCTATAAAAGTAACTTACTCTTTGAATAGGCTGGCTTAGTTATATATCCAAGAGATCGTAAGATTGCATGGAGTACCGTCGACAATAATTTCGGATCGGGATCCGATTACGTCACGGTATTAAGGAGCTTTTCAGAAGGCATTTGGATCAAGGCTATGCCTAAGCACAACTTACCACCCTCAAACGGATGGGCAATCCGAGAGGACTATCCAAACACTAGAAGATATGCTAAGGGCATGTGTCTTGGACTAGAAGGGAGTTGGGACAAGTACCTGCCATTGATCGAGTTTGCGTATAACAACAGTTATCATGCAAGCATTGGCATGGCACCGTATGAAGCCCTATATGGGAAGGAAATGCTTGTCACCTTTGTGTTGGTACAAGCCGAGAGCAAAGCCTTAGCACCCGATATCATGAGGGAAACAACGGAACAAATCAAGAGAATCAGGGATAGAATTCTCACTGCTCAAAGTCGATAGAAAAACTATACGGACCAAAGGTGAAAGCCGATAGAATTTCAAGAGGGAGAACATGTGTTCCTTAGAATCACCCCTACCACATGCATAGGTCGAGCCATGAGAGTTAAGAAATTGAGCCCAGATTTCTTGGCCGTTTCAGATCTTTAACCGAGTCAGGAATGTAGCATCTGTATAGCCTTACCTCCTAATCTATCCAACCTCCATGATGTCTTCCATGTTTCCCAGTTGAGAAATATGAGTCTACCCTTGAGTCATGTTCTAGAGCTAGAACAAGTACAATTAAGGGAAGACTTGACATTTAACCTACCCCTTATAAGGATCGTAGAGTGGAGTCAACGCTAAGAACCAAGACGTACCTCTAGTTAAGGTAGCATGGGGACGGGAAACAGAAAAATTCACATGGGAGTTGGAGTCGATATGAAGACGCTTTAATCTGAGCTTTTCTCAAGTAACGAATTTCGAGGCGAAATTCATTTTAAAGAGGGGAGTAATGTAACGCCCGATTTTTCTAGTGTATAAATGACCAAAATGCCCTGAGGTCATTTTACCCGAAAATGAGGATCGCGACCCGACCACCCTCAAAGGGACGTTTTGATGATGATAGGGGATTATATGTGTTGTGTGTATTAATAGAGCAGAAGAATCTCATTTTTGAATTTCGATGCGCAAAATTACCAAAACGCCCCTATGGCTAATTAACATGATTTATGTGTCAGTTGAGCCTGAACTTCACCCAAAGGTTTTAAATGATGTTTTTAAGTAATGTTTAACGATAGGTTAAGCAGGATAGTCCCCGGAGGTTTTTATGAAAAATTACCATTTTGCCCCCGGCTAAATGCATTTTGAGCCTAATGATGTGATTAGCAAAATCTAAGCAATATTTGACTCTAATTAAAGGTTAGTAAATTCTAATTACTAATCTAGAGTCAAAATAATTAATTGAGGTTAATTAGAAGCTAAAATTGCTTAGAGAAACTCAAAATTCTTTTTCTTAATTTAAGACTTTATGTCACATTTTCATGAATAGTAAGATTCCAATCAATTTTCTTAAATCATGGAAGTTGTCACATGATGAGATTCCTCCATAATAAAGGTGGATTTTTATTAATCAAACAATACCACTCTTTAATCTTGTCTTGAACCACCTTAATTACCCATTATCTCACCTAAAACACAAATTACAACTCCTAATCCATAGCCTAACCAAATCAACTCCTAAACACACTTATAAACCAACATTAAAATGAGATTTTCTTCCCCCATTAGCCCTTAATAGAATCGGTCACACCTCCCATTATCATCCATCAAATGTTGGGATTCAATTAACATAAGCTTAAAGAATCATGCATGCCCATATCTTGACCCATACTTGCCCATGCTTTGAACCATACCTAAGACCATACCTTGCTAAGAGATATTTTCTCTTCTTTTCCTCTCCAAGGCCGCGGCCACTCCTCCATCATCTCACCTCCATTGTGTTTCGTTTTCTATAAATAGGCATCAAGGAAAGCTTGTGACATTTTTTGCTCACTTGTGCAAAGCTTCAAAGTTTACTTTCTTTGAGTTCTAAGAATTCTTCTTCTACTCCTTCATCCTTCCAAAGAATCATCATCCTCCACCATTTCCCAAACACAAACCACTACACAAACACCATAAACCTTCCTTAAACATATAACATTTCCATTTCCAAGCTCAAGAACCCAAGACAAACCTTTCTTTCTCTTTTTCTTCCCTTGGCCGAATCCATTCTCCACTTCAAGGAGGATTTGTTCTTTTCATCCATCTCAAGACTAAGCTTCCTTCTTTGAAAAAAGAAAATATCTTTGGTAGGGAGTTGTTCTTTTAAAATTTCTATTCTTTTCCTTGGATTTATTTTGTTTCAAGTTGAAAATTTTTCTTTCCTTTCTTCACCATTTCGATTTTCCTTTTTCCTTTTCTTCCTTTTATCATTTCGGCCTCAAGGCCTAGATGATGATGGAACCATGGCTTAATGATGAGGATCTTGGGTGTTGGTTGCAAAACCATCACTTGTTTGACCTCTAAAGCTTGAAGGTTTCACCTTTTTAAGAGTTTTAGCAAATGATAATGTTATGTTGTTAAAGTGGTGATCTTGAGCTTAGGACTTAAAGAAATGCATTCATATTTATATTTGAAGTCCTTGCATTACATGTTTATTTTTGAGCTTGCATTTTCATATCACTTAAATGATTAATCTCAAAGCCTACCTATTTCAACCTTAAAGTTGAAATGTGATTTAGAGTAAATACTCTAAGGGGCCTAGAGTACTAAAATAAAGAATTGGACTTGCATTCATATTTATATTTCCTTGCCTAGTATATTTACTTTCTAAGTTATCACTTAAACTTAAAGATTAAAATAAGAGCTTGCATTTTCATATCACTTAAATGATTAATCTCAGAGCCTATCTATTTCAACCTTAAAGTTGAAATGTTATTTAGAGTAAATACTCTAAGGGCCCTAGAGCATTAAAATAAAGAATTGAACTTGCATTCATGTTTGCAATTCTTGTCTAGCATATTTACTTTTCAAGTCATCAGCTAAAACTTAAATATGTAAAACTAGAGCTTGCATTCTCATATTTAAATTTAAGCTTTGCATAGCATATTTATATTTCTTGCTATCAATATAAAAGACTAAGAATGAAGCTTGCAGTACATGTTTACAATGTCATCACTAAAAATTAATTTAGTGCTTAAGACTCACCATTTTAATTTACATAATAAACTTTGACTTATATATATATGTGTGTGTGTGTGTGTGTGTGTGTGTGTGTGTGTGTGTGTGTGTGTGTGTGTGTTATTAAGTAAGGGCATATTTTATTGAGTTCTTTAATTTTACGATTTAAAGATTTCTAATTATGTGACTAGGACAATAAAGATTACTCATGAGGATAACTTAAAGTTAAAAATGTGGAATGGCTAGTTATTAAAGAATGTTGTGATGTTTCCATATGCTTGAGGAATTATGTGATGTTGAGACATTGCATGATTAGTTGCTTGAAATGCATATGGCATGTTATGATTTTGACTTGGCATATTATAAAGTTGTGTATGTTTAAAGAGTAGAGAAAAAGTATATGATGTGACTATGACTTTGCATTTTGACATGATATGCTAATATAAAGGTGACCTAAAACTATGTGGAAATAACCCTTTAGACTCCCAAATTAAAGGTTATGAGAGGTGATTCACAAAAGGAAATGACCCTATAGACTCCCGAATTAAAAGTTATGATAGGCGACCCTTAATGCCCCCTAACCTCACTCTTCAAGTCGGAATTTAAATTATCAAAAGGGATAAGGTTACGCTAGTGACGACTAATGAGGTATGAGCTTATAACCTATAACTCTCAAAAGGGAGAGTATTAAGGTGGCCCCCAAGGAAAAGAGAATAAGAAGTCTAAGTGACCTAAAATAAGTTATGTTGAGATATGTTGCTATGATTTTGTTTTCTAACTTATGTCTTGACTTTAGTATGGACATGCATTTCATAATGAAGTATGTTGCATTCATACCCAAGATGCATACTAAAATGAATGGGCCTCGGTAAATTACACTTTAAAACCTTAAAATTGAACCTTATGCATGTTCACCCTTTTTAAAGAAACCCGAGGTTCCTGGACGTGATGATGACACTAGGATAGGAGATTTCTTACTAAATTTCTTTATTAAGATTCTCATTCTCTCTATCTTCCTTTCTTTCCGTCATGTCCTTAGAGGACCATGGCCACGTTCGTGATCTCGTTGACACGCGGTTTGGAGGTGCACTATGATCCAGACCACCACTCCTACCACTTCGAGGGTCATTTTGCGATACACATTTTTGCATACATGGGACGCCCTTCGCTTATCCAGTTCTAGCTTCCGTTTACCCCTACTTCCCTCTATGGTGATGATTTGATCTTCGAGTACTTTACCCCGCGATGAGCAGACTTACGTGCTCCCCTCCCTTTGATGGTACATGATTACCTTGAGTATGTTCCCGCACGAGGCGTTTAGAGACCACCCCTCCAGGACTCCCCCACCCGCATCACTCGAGGATCCTGCCCTTACGTCCCTATGGACATCGAGAGGGCAATGAGGACACGTGACACAGCGGAGGCTTGTACGACATCTGAGATGCGTCCGCACCGAGGAGGTCATGTCGTCCCCCTTTCCGCCTGCATACGTCTCAGGAGCTTGCCCAATTCATTGGGTATGTACCACCCATGGAGGAGGATCCCCGCCAGAGATCGTGCATGGAGGACCCTTACGAGTGTCGAGTTGTCGCAAGGATCCCTTTTGCTGCTTCTTTTGATGGGAATAACTTTTGGAGGAGCACTCTTAGGTCGAGGGAGGGGAAATGGTAGCTGGTATCTAGTATTTTGAAATTCCATGTATTTACCGCTTTTGATGTATTTCTTTCGTTGTTTATGTATCGGAAGCTCAGCCCACTATGGGTGTGACTCCACCCGTTTTAATTCATGTGTATCAAGAACTATGTTATTTGTGTTATGTAATTAAAGTTCGTTTTATATTCATGAATGTTGCGCTTTAAGCATGTACGTGCATATTCCTCTACTTACTTTGATGACTCTTAGCATTCGTTTATGTAACACGTGTGCGTATGGCTCACATTTTGTTTTATGTTTCCAAAAGAAAAATTTTACCCATATTTCCCGCTAAGTATTTTGATAAGATGAACTTAAAGAATGGATCAAAAGAGTAATAAATAATAATTAACCTCAATACGTCCTAGGCGTGTTAAGTTAAATATTAGGATGTTACATTCAAGCTAGGCTTTTGAGGGTTTGAAATCAAGATTTGAAGGTTTTGAGAAAGAAAAAATGGCGACGTTGTGTTTCTTGTGATGGCCGAGAATGACAAGTCCAAATGATAAAGTTTGGTGACTTGTTTTTATCTTGAAATAAATGTAGTCTTTGTATAAATAAAGTATAATTTCTTTATAATAATAAAAAGAGATAAATAACTAGGATTTAATCTTGTAAATCAAGATTAATTCTTAGCCTTACATTTGGCCCTAAAAGATAATCATTATCCATTTATAAAGATTAAACTATATGTTGTTGTTAAAAATCGCACATTGAAATTTTACCGAATGGGTAAAAAACGTAAAGGGTAATCAAACATTATCCGAAATTAATTCCATTTATAAAATCCTCATTTCTAACTATTTCTAACCTTAACCCAATGTTTTCTCAATTTTGGCATTTCCTAGTCCTGATATAGGTTTTGCCGTCTGAATAGAGTCCTGGGCCATAAAATACTATTCATATTTTTTTATACATCCATTGGATTGTCCTCATCTTTGCTAAAATTGTCAGATTTTTGAAATTTTCACTAATAAAATTCAAAATAATTTTTCAAATAATTTTTCAGGTGTTATAAATGGAGTTTTCCAAATTGCGCCCAATCAATTAATCATATAATTCATGCTACAATTATCATTTAATTGGCCACATAAGCATGCACCTCAAATTTTCATATATCTATAAGTATATTATCACCAATATCTCATTGAAAGGGAAACATGCTACTACCCAGTTGTTGAAAATTAAGGACTGAATCTAGCTAATGCATAAGTCATGCTCAACAAGATAAGCACAATACAAACAGGAATCATTAATTACATAATCCAAGGATCAAGCATGCATAGTCATTAATACATAATTCCACATATTCACTTCAAGGCATTTAATTTCCAAACAATTCACATGAACATAGCTCACATAGTGTACCATTCACATCAATATCATCAAGTCACTAATATTTATACTTTAGCCCTAAAATGGGTCAAAATAGAATTCCATAAGTATGTGGGTCAAAGTGTAAATTTCTATTTTTAGTAATTTTCTCAAACTAATGATTCTTAAAATTATTTTACACTTTATGATACCCAATACCACTTAGATATATCATTTTTAAACATCACAAAATCAATTTTGGACCATTGGCCGAATTTATTAGACATTTAGTGAATGCCAACACTTCTAAAAATTACACTTTTTGACACTTAGTGAGTGCCAACAATTCTAAAAATCATTCTTAATATTACAAATAGTGTTTTGAATACATGAACATATCAGAAATTATTTTTGACTCTAATTAGACTCATTTGACCAAATGAGCATGTTTGAAAAGCTCAAAGTGCAATTTTCATATTTTACAAAACTACCTTAACCAAACTCTTTTAAAAATCTTAAGACACTTAGAAGACTAAAAATAATTTTTACAACAATTTTTAACATGCCAAATAGTGATAAACAATGGCCAAATAGTAAGTAATAGTGGCAAAAATTGAAAATACAATAAGTATTGAAAATTATATTTTTACCCCTTTTATAATTATTAGTTTCTTCCAAAATTGTTCTAGACACTTTAAACACAAGAAATCATTTTCACACTTAGAGAAATCAATTTTTGACCTTAAAATAGTAGCTAAAATAAAATCACATCTGTGGGGTCCTACTTGTTCAAAAATCATATTTTTACCCCTTATTAGTTTCTAACTCTTGCAAAAATTTCCTTGAACACCTTAGGCACAAGATACAAGTTTTAAATAAAATAAAACTAACCCAAACCCCATACATGTGCATGGCTCAAAAACACACACGTGTGTTTGTGTGTGTGTGTGTGTGTGTGTACATGTTCAAAAATTCCATTTAAGATGGTGAAGGGGAAGTCTTGAGCATTAGAATATATAAGGTTATGACTAGAAACATAAATATGCAATGCTTGATCATTTTAAGCTATTAGAAACATAAAGTGATGACTTAAAATACAAATATATAATGCTTATTCATTTTAAGCCTTTTAATCAGGACATTATACCTTAGGAACCAAAGATATCAAAAGTGTTTATCTTTAACCCCTTCAAGTTTAACAAGACAAAGACTTTTATCACAAAAATGCACAATATATGAACTTTAGCCCTCAAAGGGCATGAATAAGCTTTAGAGTATCTCTATTGGTGGTTCCAAGAACCTTATTCCCTTAGACTCATTATCATGGTTCCAAGAACCTTATTCCCTTAGACTCATTATCAAGCTCGCATATGTAACAGAAGAAGAAAATGTGCACTCTTTCTCTCTCTTTTTTTTCAAACAAAGGATCAAGCTTTGAGCTCTAGATATCATAAGTGTGATGGTTTTACAACCACTATCAAGAACTATCATCATCAAGCCATAGCGTTGATCAACAAAAACCAAAAGAAAAGGTAAGAAGCAAAAATGAAAACATGAAAACAATCCTTACAAAATGATGCTTCTTGCTTGTAAGATGAAAATGTTCTTTGCAAAAAAGCAGAGAAGAAAAATCTTCTCCCTTGTATGGGTATGGGTTTGGTCAACAGAGAAGAGGAAGGAATAAGAGATTTTTGTGGTGGTTTTGTTGATGGAGGTGGAAGCTTAGGTGTTTATAGAGAGATTCATGGTGGAGTGTTTTATTTGAAGCTTGAAGGTTGAGTTTGTGAGCAAGAATGGGGATTTTAGTGAAGGAGAAGAAGAGTGTTTACAATGAAGAGAATGAAAGTTTTTGTATAAACTTGGTGCTCAGGTTGTGACCAAAAAAGGTGATAAAGGAGAATGAGAATGTGAGTGATTGTTTAAGAGTTTATGCTTAAAAACAAATCAAAATGAGAGGTAAGTGGGGGAGGATACAGCCACAGCCTATATAGGGTTGAGTAGGGGATATTTTGTATTTTGGTGTGTATGAAAATTAGGGTTGGGTGTGGGTTTAATTAGGGAATTGTTAGGGAATGATTATTTAGTGTTTAAGACACTTTAAGCTTAGCTTAGGGTTTTTTGCATGCTTAATTAGTCTAAGCTCTATTAATTCAAATTTCAAAAGCAATACGGTCTTTAATCTCAAAGGAAAGCAAGAGTGGTAAAGTAGTTTTTGTCCTTTACTTTTATTTTTTTGTATCATAAAGTGCTTTTTATCTCTTTCTCACTAATATTTGATTAAGAAAGAGATTAAGCTTCTCTAATCAATCTTGGGCCTCAATTAGTTGAAAATAATTAGTTTGACTCAAGATTAATTAATAAAAATAACTAATCTTTAATTGGAGCTTAATATTACCTATACGTCTTTAATTACCTTGATTGAGTTTAATTAACATTAACTACAGGCAAAATAGTAATTTTACATAAAATCTCACCAGGACTCATCCAAACATCATATATCCCCTCAAATTAACATATCCAACTCCTAGGTGATGATTGAGTCCTTTCATCATTTAATTAAGTAAATTACCTCATGAGCATTTTGGTAATTTCATGCATGGAAAAATTAGGAGTTGCGTTTTTACACCGATTACTATCCAAATCACATATTGTTCCATTCAATCATTAAACTAACCCTCCGTATAGCTTGGACCGGCCGTGCTCGATTTCCATGCAAAAGGGAAAATCGAGGCGAAGGGAAAATCAAGGGTTATATTTCTCCTTATTAAAAAGAGTTACGCCCTTGAATTCTTTACCTGGGAATAGTTTGGGGTATTGGGACTTCATTTTCTGGCTCCAACTCTGACATGAATTCCTTCGGTTTTCCCTATCCCTAAGCCACCTTAATCAGGGATACGTTTTATTCCTCAATTACTTGATCTCCTCACAATCGTCATGGATGGAGGTTAAAGGTTAGGTCCTTCATTAATTGTACTTGCTCTGGCTCTAAGACACGACTAGTGTAGAACTGACATTTCCCTAATTGACAAACATGGGAGACATCATGAAGGTTGGAAAGATTATGGGGTAAAGCTATCCAATATTCTACCTGACTTGACTCTATCAAGAATTTCAAAGGGACCAAGGAATCTTAGGCTCAGCTTTTAACTCTCATAGCTCGTCCTATGCCTATTGTGGGGGTGATTCTAGGAATGCATGCTCTCCCTCTTAGAATCCCAATGACTTTCATTGTTTATCCGCATAGCTTTTCTGTCAACTTTGATAAGTGAGGATCCTATCCCTAATCCTTCTTGATTTGCGTTTCCCTTATCACATCAGACCTAACATGATTTGCTCATCCGGGCTTATACCAACACAAAGGGGATTGACACTTTCTTTCATATAGAGCCTCATATGGTGCCATACCAATACTTGCATGATATGATAACTATTGTTATATGCAAATTTGATCAAGGAAAGTATTTCAACCCAAAATCATAGTCCTTCAAGAATTTCATCCATTTCCTCTACTTCATATTAAACTCCTCCTGATCAAAAAGGTATTTGAGACTTTTATGATTAGAGAACACCTTAAGCTTCACCCATACAGATGGTATCTCCACACTTTCAAGGCAAACACTATGGCTACAAACTCTAGGTCATGCGTGGGGTAATTGGCTTTATGAGACTTTAACTATCTGGACGCATAGGCTACCACTTACCTATTTTGAATCAACACACAGCCCAAACATTTCCCATAAGTGTCACAATTCACCTCGAAGGTGTATTACGGTTAGGTAATACTAACACTTGGGGTTGTGGCTAATCTCATCTTCAGTCTTTCTCATACTTTGGGGTCCAAACAAAGGGGCATTCTTCCTAGAAAGCTTGTAAAAGGGTAAGGAAGTATGAGAAAATCCTTAATGAACTTATAGTAATAGCCAGCTAATACTAGAAAGCTTTGTATCTCTTCATTGAGGTAGGTCTCCAGCTCTTCACAGCCTATATCTTACTAGGATCCATTGCAATACCTCCTTTCAACATCACATGTATTGAAAATTTTACTTCCTCCAAGAATCACACTTTAACAATTTTGCATACAACTTCTTTTCTTTTAAAATCTCTAAAACTATCCTCAAATGACGCTCATGCTCCTAGATCTTCGAATAGATGAGTATAGCATCTATGAAAACAATCACAAACTGATTTAAATAAGATCTAAAGATCCTATTCATGTAGTGCATGAATAGAGCATAAGCATTGGTAAAACCAAATGACATCATTGTGAATTCAAAGTGACCATATTGGGTCCTAAAAGTAGTCTTAGGGATGTCATCGTCCTTCACTCTAATTTGATGATAATCGACCATAAATCGATCTTTAAGAACACTATTACTCCCTTCAACTGATTCATCAAATTATCGATCCTCGGCAAAGGTACTTATTCTTCACAATTACTCGATTTAATTGCCTATCCATGCAAAGTCTCAAGTTCTCTTCCTTCTTTTTCACAAACAACACCAGGGCTCCCCATGGTGATGCACTAGGTCTCACAAACTTTTCTTAAAAGCTCTTCTAATTGAGCTTTCAATTGTAACACCATAACTTTTAACACAATACGCCTAGGATGCATAATGGTTAATTGTTGGTTTTTACTCTTTCGTCTTAGAACTTTACTTAATTTTTAAATTTTGAAAGTCTATTTATGGAAAATATGACCTATTTTTTTTTAATTTGAAAGACCAAACTATGAGCCGTTCTCGTATAAGTTATAGCGTATGAATATTTATCATATAATATGTAATAAGAGTATATCTCATCAGCATATTCTTAACTATCCATCACATAACATACATGCAAATCCACAACAGAGCATATCATAAACTGAAAACATCGTAGCATAACATTAACTAGAAATATCATATCGTATAATAACAATAATAAGAGATATTCCACAAGTATAACACAATAGATGGACCGGCCTACCAATAGTATTTGAGCATACAATAATTCAAAAGGTAAGCATAACAATGATGTAGCCAAACCCATCGTGGGTGCATGTCTACTAAACTAACTAATGAACATGCGTGAAGATAGGACGACCCCTAAGTGAATGCAAATAGGAAGGACTATATCCGCACTTTCCGTGTGCCACTCTAATTCATACCATAGTGCAACTCCTACACGACATCTGAAGAAAGTCCACAGACATCGCCATTAACCTTGTCTGAAGACAAGATGGAAGAAAGAGAGGGAATGAGAAACTTATACAAGAATCTCAGTAGGTTTTCCATCTCCACACATGTGTCATCATCGTCATCTAGAACCTCAGGTTCCATTATGAAAATGATGGACATAAATAAGGCTCATTTATTAAGTTCCAAATACCATTAGCCAAGGCTCGTATCTTTTAACATGAATCTTAATGTTATGAATACAACATACCACATGATGAATGCATGTCAATACCTTATGCAACATATCATACAAATCATAGTAAATTATCATAGCATAAGGAATACAAAACACCATAGCATAACCTTTCATCTTTAATCTCTTAGGTGACTTAACTTTCTTATTCTTTTCTAAGGGCCACCCTGATACTCTCTCCTCTTGAGAGTTCTAGGTTATGAGCTCATACCTAACTGGTTATCCTAGTCTACATTTATCTTCTCGATAAGCTAATTCTCAACTTCCAAAGTGCGGGATAGGGGGCATAGGATCACCTTTCATAACCATTAATTCCTGGAGTCTAAAGGATCCCTTATTGGATCACTTCCCATAACCATTAATTCCTGAGTCTGGAGGATCATCTTTGTGTCTTTTGTCACCTTTAATCATAGCATGTCATTTAGAGATGCAAACATGAGCATATAATCATAGCAATCATCATAACTTATCATTCAACATTTTCATGCTCACAACTTCATAATTTTTCTAAGTCCACAAATTTGCCAAATCCATAGCATAATGGCTAGGAATGGAGTCTCCGCAAATTTGCTTCCTATCATATAACATATCAATCATGCATCTCAATTAATTATTGATAGCTCTGTCGCGTTTATCAAAATAGTCTAAGCCCCCTTATTTGTAGTATAAGGTAACTCAGGTCATTCTTCCTTAGGACACACAGGTTATGTTATCAAACTGAAATTGCTAAATACAACAAAGTGGGGGGGGTTTGTGATTTTAGAATGTAAAAATGACAAAACGTAATGAAATGCTATTGATCAAAGAATCAATCCCAAGACATCACGATTATTGGCAGAATTCATCATGGTTTAAAAGAGTCCAAATCGGATGCTACTCTGTTAACCCAAATTTACTATATGATCATATAGTTATCATTCAACAACCTTCAAATCACAATCGTAATTTTAAATGAATGTTGAATTACATGTTTGGATTAACCTGGATAACTAATCAGTTCTCAGCCTTACTTGATTTCAACAACGAATTCGGTCCTATATCTAATCGATATAATTCAAACATAATCATGTTCAATAACTGAATTCATATTTGAAATTGAAGTTGAGAAAGGAAAGCATACATACGAAAATGGAAAATTACAAAACAGAAACTCAAATTCAAACCAATTATCTATGATGTCCAGGATTGAAAAGAGTTTAGCCTTCCATGGATATCTCCATTGAAAGCTTTCTGTATGAACACCTTAGATACAAATGAAAAATAAGAAGACAAGTAGAGAGAGATGAGAGATTCTGATGTGTGTTCTTTGAATGAACAACTTAGGCTTAAATAGAAAATGAAAAGATAAGATAAAGCTTGAAAAATCTAAAAAGAAGGATTTCATTCCAATCAAAAGTGTCCCCTCGGATTACATCTTATCCAGATGTTATCTATCAAAATAATTCCAGATTTTCGAAATCTGATCTGGATAAGATAATCCTCTCTGGATAAGCTTTCCATAGACATATTATATGACTCATTTGGACCAGAAATGAGTGAGATATGCCCAATTATGTGAGGAAAGGTCTTGGACCCGTCAGCATGAGCTCCGCAACTTTGCAGCCCAATTAGGCCATGAATCGGGCCGAATTTGATGAAGCTTGTGAAACCCAAAATTGTAGATCTCGGTCTTAGCTTTCAGAAGACACCAAAAGCACAAAAATCCAATGTCTATAGAGCCCAAAATGATCTGTGCAACATGGAAAGGTCATAGTGAGTGTAAAATCCGAGATTAACCAAGTTTTGACAATTAAATCCAATGAAGCCCAATTATGAAAAACTCAATTAAATCATCAAAATTAAACACATGTAGAAACCAATTAGGCCAAGTATGCAACCATAATAGGTGCCTTAAAATTTCTCTATCAAATTCCCCCACACTTAGTCTTTTGCACTCCTGGGCAAAATCCATAAGTTGAATCCTAGGGACCTCAAAATGTATGATTGGGAACAAGGAACAAACACTTTATGCACAAGAATTCAGAACACATATGAATATTTTCTTAACATCTCCAGTGAACAAGAAGACAAATCCAATCAAAAGATGAACCAAGAGTAGAATCTCACTAAGAAAACTCTTAAGTGTTTAGGCTTGTATTTACCCTCATAACACATCATGAATGTTAACACTACCATAAGCTTGACAAACCTCTAACATCAACATTTGAAACACATGCACATAAAGATCAAAAGGACTTTTCAGGTTGTAGCGGGGTTAAGGTATGGGAGGATATAAGAAAGGATACTAGCTATCAACCTAAGAGACTAAAAGAGCAATGAAGAATGACTCCACATAAACATGCAAAGTTATCTCAAGAGATACAATGCAACACCAATGAACTCCATTTTGCCTCTCATCAACCAATTTTTTTTCTTTTTCAAACTCACCAACATGCACATCTATAGTATTTACAAATAAACACAACTATTTTTTTTTCAACATTTTTTTTTTCTTTTTTTTTTTTTTTATTTTTTTTTTTATTATATATATATATATATTTTTTTTTTGAAATAAAAGATACACCTTTACACTTATTTAAGAACTCATTCCAAAGCTCTTTTACTCCCTAAGGTTAGGGTGAATCATTGTTTTTCACTTCATAAGCTTGCAATGAGTTATAAAACAAAGGATAGTTTAAACTAGGCTCAAATAGGTAAACAATGGAATCAGTGCAAGGTAGGCTAATTTGGCAAGTAGCACAAAAACAAAAATGGCCTAAATCATCTCATTACATGCATGTGAATCAAAAGCTTCAACAAGAGTCAAGTCAAGTTCTAGAGTAACCAGCAAACATGAGTGAAAACACACTAGCAAGGAAAAATAGTCATTCATATGTTGAAGGCTCAAAGACTCTCAAGGGATAAATCTACCACAAATGGTCCATCAATTTATCATCAATGCTCACTAAAAATGCCAAGAATCCATCCATATCATGTCATGAAAACTTGAGCACAAAGCCAAAATAAATTTTTATTTTATTTTATAAAGACTTAGAAAGATAAATTCCTAACTCTAAAACACTCCCCCACACTTAAATCACACATTGTCCTCAATGAAATCACAAAACAAAAGATAAAGAAACATGTGTAATTAAAGAGCAAAGGAGGAAGAACTCCCTTATTATGGTGGAAAAATTTGCACTTGAGGGTAAGTGGGCTTATCCAAGGATACCTCCTCAAGTTGCTCCCCTACCAATGTTGGGTTCTCATGAAAATGCTTCAGACGATGACCATTTACCTTGAAACTCTTGTCACTAGATTCACTTTTGATCTCCACTGCACCATAAGGAAAAATGTTAGTTATAACAAAAGGGCCATCCCATCTTGAACGAAGCTTACCGGGCATGAGCTTAAGACGAGAATTGAACAAAAGCACTTTTTGGCCAACAGAGAATTCTTTTCTAGAAATCATCTTGTCATGAAATATCTTGGTTTTCTCCTTATAAAACTTAGAATTCTCATAAGCCTCCAAACGAAGCTCCTCAAGTTCCTGACTGAAGTTTTCTTTCCACACCTTTGTCAAAATCCATATTACAACACTTCACTGCCCAATATGCACGATGCTCAATCTCCACTGGAAGGTGGCACGCTTTACCAAAAACAACACGGAAAGGGGACATCCCTATAGGTGTTTTGTAAGGTCCTGTGAGCCCAAAGAGCATCCTCAAGCCTACGGCTCCAATCTTTCCTTTGTTGCACTACCTTTTGCAAAATTTTCTTGATCTCTCTATTAAAAACCTCAGCCTCCCATTAGTTTGTGGATGATAGGCAGTGGAAACTCTATGAACAACCCCATACTTCCGAAGCAAAGCTTCTATGGTCCTATTGCAGAAATGACTCCCTTGGTCACTGATGATAGCACGAGGCACACCAAACCTGCAAAATATGTTAGACTTGACAAAATCTAACAACACGTGCGTCATTAGTCTTGGTGGCCTTGGCCTCCACCCATTTGGATACATAATCAACAGCAAGCAAGACATATGTAAATCCAAAAGAGTTAGGAAAAGGGCCCATAAAATCAATACCCCATACATCAAAAACCTCACAAAAGAGAATAGGTTGCTGGGCATTTCTTGTCTACGAGTAATGGCTGATCCGCTCCTGCACGTCACAAGTTGTAAAAACTCGATGTGCATCCCTGAAAATGGTAGGCCAATAGAAACCAAGTCTAATACTTTCCTACCTGTCCGCGTGGTCCAAAGTGCCCTCCAACAGGGGAGGCATGACAGAAATGAAGTCCTGACTGGATCTCATGATCTGTATGCACCTGAATTACCTGGTCACTACAAAATTTCCATAAATATGGATCATCCCACACATAGTATTTGGAATCACTTTTTAATTTAGCAATCTGTGACCTAGATGCATGTTGGGGTAAAACAATGCAACCAAGAAATTAACTAAATCAGCAAACCAAGGGGAAGGGTTGGTATCAAGAGCTCATAAGCCGTCCATCAGGAAAATCATCTCTGATAGGCAAAGGGTCAGGATCCTGCTCGATCCTCTCAAGTGATCAGCTACCAAATTCTGTGCACCGCTCCTATCTTTGATCTCTATATCAAACTCCTGAAGTAATAACATCCAACGAATCAGCGTGGCTTTGCATCTGGCTTTTTCAATAAGAACTTCAATGCTGCATGATCTGAAAAGACAATCACTTTAGATCCAAGTAAATAAGAGCGAAACTTGTCTAATGCAAAAACAATAGCCAAAAGTTCTTTCTAAGTGGTAGTATAGTTAGCTTGAGCTGTGTCCAATGTCCGTGAAGCATAGGCTATAACATGAGACATCTTATCAATTCTTTGAGCTAAGACAGTTCCAAGTGCAAGATTAGAGGCATCGCACATCAGCTCAAAGGGAAATTCCCAATTAGGTGGTTGGATGATGGGGACTGGAGTGAGTCGCCTCTTTAACTCATCAAATGCCTGCGACAAGGTAGATCAAAAACAAACTCTACTTCCTTCTCAACAATCCTAGAGAGGCAAAGCTATCTTGCTGAAATCCTGATAAATCTCCTGTAAAAACCTGCATGGCCAAGAAAAGACGCACTTCCCGCATAGATACGGGGTAAGGTAAAGAAGCAATAACATCTATCTTGGCCCTATCAGTTTCAATGCCTCTCCTAGATACTAAATGCCCCAAGACTATCCCTCTGTCACCATAAAATGACATTTCTCAAAATTCAGCACAAGATTAGTCTCAATGCACCTATCCAAGACTCTAGACAAACTATCTAAACATGCATCAAATGAGGACCCGTAAACAGTGAAATCATCCATAAACACTTCCATGCAACTCTCTAAAAGATCTAGAAAATACTTATCATGCACCTCTGAAAAGTACCTGAGCGTTGCACAGACCGAATGGCATCCTCCTGGAGGCAAAAGTGCCAAATGGACAAGTAAAAGTAGTCTTATGCGGTCTTCTGGTGCAATATGGATTTGAAGGTAACCTGAGAATCCATCCAAGAAGCAATAATGAGAATTTCCTGCAAGCCTTTCTAACACCTGATCAATGAATGGAAGAGGAAATGGTCTTTTGAGTGGCTTGATTTAGCTTCCTGAATCTACGCACACTCTCCAACTATTCTGGACTCTAGTTGGAATCAATTCATTATCCTGATTCTTCACACAGTCATGCCAGTCTTCTTAGGAACCACTTGCAAAGGACTAACCCACTCACTATCTGATATAGGATATATAATCCCGCTGCTAGTAACTTGCTGACTTCTTTCTTCACTACCTCCAAAATGGTAGGATTTAGCCGCCTTTGGCTCGTCTTACAGTTCGGGCGTCATCCTCTAACAATATCCGATGCATACAAGTGGAAGGACTAATCCCTGGAATGTCAGCTAAAGACCAGCCAATAGCTTTCTTGTGATCTCTCAACATCTGCAACTTATCTTCTTGATCTGTTGGAGATCATTTGCCACAATAACTGGGAGTTTATCATTAGCCTCTAGGTAAGCATATTTTAGGTGTGAAGGTAGAGCCTTCAACTCTAAAGTTGGTGGCTGCATAATGGATGGTAGTGGTGGTCCCTTTAAATCTGCATAAACATTTTCTAGCATTTACAGAATTAATCTCATTACATTTGAACTCTTCACAATCAAAATCATCATATTCAGAGCTTAAATCTGCATAATCATCAACTAGAAAATCAATGACATCAAGATAGAAAAGAGATGCTCTTTGAAGGATGTTTCATTGCATCAAAAATGTTGAACTGCACAACATCATCACCAAACTCCATAGAAGAGTTCCTGATCCACATCTATCTTGGTCTTTGCCGTTTTCAGAAAGGGTCTCCCAAAATCAATGTGGGTCCATTGCTGGATGTCTCATCCTCCATTTCTAGAATATAGAAATCAGCGGGAAAATTAACTCATTCACCTGAACAAGCACATCTTCAAGTACTCCTGTTGGATGTGTAGTGCTCCTGTTGGCTAATTGGATTACCACACCAGTTGGTTTCAAATCTCCAAGCTTCAATGATCTATAAACTGATGTAGGCATGACATTTATGGAGGCACCTAAATCCAACATTGCATTCCCAAAGTTGGAGTTACCTATGGTGCAAGGGATTGTGAAAGTACCTGGATCTTTGCACTTCTTAGGTATGTTGGGCTGAATTAATGCAGAAACATTTTCCCCATGCTCACCTTTCATGACCTTTCAGCTTCCTCTTATGAGTGCACAACTCCTTAAGAAACTTTGCATATTTGGGGATCTGCTTTATGGCATCCAAAGGGGAATGTTGACCTCCACTTTCCTAAAAGTGTCAAACAACTCCTTATCTACTTCAGCTGATTTCCTTGTTTGAGCTATTCTGTTGGGAAGGGCAATGGAGGTATCAAATTAGAATCTGCAACACTTGACTTTTTCTGAATTTCTATTTTTTCTGTGACATTATTTTTTTCTGAGCTTTATTTTTTTCGTTTCATCACTGCTAGCAGATTCATTTTTTTGTTTCTCCAACTCCTTACCACTTCTCAAGGTAATAGCACTCACATTCCCTTTTGGATTGATGACTGATTGAGAAGGAATTTGGCCTGAACCTTCTGACTTGCATCTTATTGATTGAAGTTGCCAACTGTCCATCTGTGTTGGAGGTCTTGAATTGTAGAATTCATATTCTGCGGAACTGGAGGTTACGGTCGCCATTTGTTTCACCAAATCCTCCAAAGTAGGATCTACTTACTCGCATGGGTTGCACCATATTCGCGGATATCCGCCGTCTAAATGGAGGTGCCTGGTACTTATTGCTTTGACTTGGACCTGTCCTGTTTGAAATCTTTGTTGTTGTGGTACATTTTGCTGCATAGGACCATATCTCAAATTAGGATGATCTCTCCACCCTGGATTATACCTTTCAGAAAATGGATCATATTTTTGCTGTTGTTGAGGTCTGGTTGTTGCCCGCTGCCCAATGAACATTCCAGCCTCAGCTGGGTCTTGCACTCCTTGATCAGCTTCTTGTAATGTAGGACATGCATCAGGATAATGATCTGGTGGCACATATGCTGCATACTTTTGGGGAAATTTGATTGCTGCCTTGATTTGCTTGGTGCTGTCCAACAGCCAGCTGTCTAACAAGAGAAGTAAGCTCAGTTATCTTATTTTCCAGCCTTGACTCAGGTTGACAGTCACCTCATTCACTCCCTTAACTGGTGCAAAAGATCTCGAGCCAAATTGCTGTGAGTTGGCTCATGTTAGCAATTAGAGTTCTGGCTTCTGCAGTGTCTTGTCCATCAATGCTCCACCACTTGCTGCATCAATCATATTTCTATCATTTTGAATCAGTCCTTCATAGAAATATTGGATGAGAAGCTGGTCACTAATCCTGGTGGTGAGGACATGTTGCACATAACTTTTTGAATCTCTCCAGGACTCATATAATGTTCCCAGGTCTGATTCCACAAATATCTTTTCTAATGGATGTTGTTCTGGATGTAGGAAAAAACTTCTCTAAGAATAATCTTTTCATTTCATGCCAGGTAGTAACAGAACCTGGATGAAGGTAATACAACCAATCCTTTGCTTTAGCATCTAGAGAGAAAGGAAATGCTTTCAACTTGATATGCTCTTCTGGCACTCCTTGAGGTCGCATAGTTGAGCACACAACATGAAACTCCTTAAGATGCTTATTAGGATCTTCTCCTGCAAGACCATGAAACTTGGCAGTAAATGAATTAGACCAGACTTAAGCTCAAATGGCACCTCTAACTCAGGATATTGAATACACAAAGGTTGATATGCAACATCAGGTGAGCTAATTCTTTCAAAGTTCTGTTATGCTGATTAGCCATGTTATCAATACTAGTTTCAGATGCACAATCAGATGCACTATCAGTTAAATCAACACTTTGATTACCTGTTGTAGTATTATGAAAAGCTAAATTCCTATTTACTCTATTCAATCTATGAAAAGTTCTATCTATTTCAGGATCATGTGCATATAATTCACCAGGATGAGACCTTGTCATGCACACACAAACAGCATAATAGAATTCAGGCACACAACTCAAAATAGCCTATATACTGCAAAATAAAATAAAATTTAAAAATCGTATTAGCTATTTTTAAAAAAAATAAATAACACCATAGAATTACTCTAAAATGCTAGGGAAGTAAGCTCACCAATTTTTTCCATTTTTAAAAATAGTGAAAATAGTAAAAAAAATAAAAAATGGCCTAAACGAAGGAATTTGGGAAAAATAAGCATACCAAGGCAATCACTCTGAATGCCTTGTGTCAATTATTTTTTTTTCTGATTTTTATGAATTTTTTCAGGGTAATATAAGAAAGTCAAAAATTACCTGATTTCAGCTAGGAAAGAAAAGCAGCCTGCAAAACCACTATTAGTGACAAACAGAAGCAGAATTATTCAACAGATACTTATATAACAAGATGAGATAACATAATATGTGTATCCCCGGAACGCGCCAAATTTTGATAGCTCTGTCGCCCGCTATCAAAATAGTCTAAGCCCCTTATTTGTAGTATAAGGTAACTCAGGTCATTCTTCCTTAGGACACACAGGTTATGTTATCAAATGAAATTGCTAAATACAACAAAGGGGGGGTTTGTGATTTTCAGAATGTAAAAATGATAGAACAGAATGAAATGCTATTGATCAAAGAATCAATCCCAGACATCACGATTATTGGCAGAATTCATCATGGTTTAAAAGAGTCCAAATCGGATGCTACTCTGTTAACCCAAATTTACTATATGATCATATAGTTATCATTCAACAACCTTCAAATCACAATCGTAATTTTAAATGAATGTTGAATTACATGCAGTTGGATTAACCTGGATAACTAATCAGTGATTTAGCCTTACTTGATTTCAACAACGAATTCTGCTATATCTAATCATAATATAATTCAAACATAATCATGTTCAATAACTGAATTCATATTTGAAATTGAAGTTGAGAAAGGAAAGCATACATACGAAAATGGAAAATTACAAAAAAATAAACTCCGAATTCAAACCAATTATCTATGATGTCCAGGATTGAAAAGAGTTTAGCCTTCCATGGATATCTCCATTGAAAGCTTTCTGGATGAACACCTTAGATACAAATGAAAAATAAGAAGACAAGTAGAGAGAGATGAGAGATTCTGATGTGTGTTCTTTGAATGAACAACTTAGGCTTAAATAGAAAATGAAAAGATAAGATAAAGCTTGAAAAATCTAAAAAGAAGGATTTCCTTCCAATCAAAAGTGTCCCCTCGGATTACATCTTATCCAGATGTTATCTATCAAAATAATTCCAGATTTTCGAAATCTGATCTGGATAAGATAATCCTCTCTGGATAAGCTTTCCATAGACATATTATATGACTCATTTGGACCAGAAATGAGTGAGATATGCCCAATTATGTGAGGAAAGGTCTTGGACCGTGTCAGGAAGCTCCGCAACTTTGCAGCCCAATTAGACCATGAATCGGGCCGAATTTGATGAAGCTTGTGAAACCCAAAATTGTAGATCTCGGTCTTAGCTTTCAGAAGACACCAAAAGCACAAAAATCCAATGTCTATAGAGCCCAAAATGATCTGTGCAACATGGAAAGGTCATAGTGAGTGTAAAATCCGAGATTAACCAAGTTTTGACAATTAAATCCAATGAAGCCCAATTATGAAAAACTCAATTAAATCATCAAAATTAAACACATGTAGAAACCAATTAGGCCAAGTATGCAACCATAATAGGTGCCTTAAAATTTCTTTATCAATTATTCATAATCACAACATGCCACAAATCATTATATCATTAATAAGCATGCATCTCATCTCTGCATATATCCATAAGTATGTCATCATCAACATCTCTTTAAATGGTAAACATGCTCCTAACTAGTATACCAAAAATCAAGGACCAGATCAGCTAATGTATATGCTATATTCAACAGGATATATGTGCAATATAGATAGTAATCATCACTTGCATAATTCAAGGATCAAGCATGAATAGTCATCAACACATAATTTTTGCATAATCACTTCAAATCATATAATTTCCAAATAGTTCATGTGAACATAGCTTTCATAACATATCCACCACATCAATATCATCAAGTTATTGATAATTATACTTTAGTCCAAAAGGGGTCAAAACTAAAATTTCTAAAAGTTTATGGTCAAAGTGTAAATTTTCCATTCAACATGTTTTTTCAAAGCTAGTGATTCTCAAAATTAATCTGCACTTTTAAAGGACCCATACCACTTAGAAAATCATTTAAATTCATCATAAAAAACTATTTTGGGCCATTGGCCAAATTTTATTAGATTTTAGAGGTCAAAGTGCAAAGTTTCCACTCTTTTACACTTAGTAAGTGCCAATGCTACTAAAAATTATTTTTAACATCATAAATGATATTTTGAACACATGGACATATTCAAAATTATTATTAACTCTAATTAAACTCATTTGGCTAAAATTCCCATAATGAGAAGTTTAAGGTATAACTTTTCACATTTTACAAAACTATGCAAGCTAACACTTGTAATTATTCTTTTAGGCACCTAGGATGCCAAAAATAACTTTATAACAATTATTAATATTTTTTAATCATGTGAAAAATACCAAACAGTACTAAACAATGATGAATAGTGACAAATAGTGTCAAATTGAAATGACAAAATGCTTTGGAAATTACATTTTTATTCCTTTCTAGTTACTAATTTTTTTCTAAGATGCTAAAACTAATTTTTACAATAATTATTAATATATTTTAGTCATGTGTAGGATGAAACATGCTAAACAGTGACAAACAATGTCAAAATTGAAATTACAAAAAGCTTTGGAATTATATTTTTATCCTTTTTTAGTTATTAGTTTTTCTCTAAAGCTATTTAAGACATTTAAAATACATAAAATCATTTTATCCCCTTGAGAAATTAAATATTACCATTAAAATAATAGTAGGACTTAAAATTTCATTAATAAGGTTTTATTTACTTAAAATCATATTTTTTTCTCCTTTTGAGTTATTAACCATTTCAAATTTCTGTGTATACTCTATAACATAGATTTTAAGTTTTAAAATAAAATGAAACCAATTTCAAACCCAATATTCCTACTTGGCCTAAATATATATATATATATATATATATATATATATATATATATATATATATATGTGTGTGTGTGTGTGTGTGTGTGTGTCCATGATGAAAATTTCCATTTAAGACAAAATGGGCAATCCTTGAGCTTTAAAGGAATAGGTGATTACTATAATCATAAATATGTCATGCAAGCTTATTTTAAGTCTTTAATAATATTGTAAACACCATATTTTGTCCAATATTTATTTTATTTTATTAGTTTGTCTATTTGTATTCGTATTGGTTGTTTGTTATTCGCATAAAAATCAAGTCCAGGAGTAGCCCATTTTAATTTCTTTTCAGCCCAATCCTCTTACCCATTTCAGTTGTTTCAGGACATTATTTTTGTTTGTTGTTTCTGCCTTTACCCATTTCAAACTAAATAATAATAATAATAATAATAATAATAATAAATTGAAAATAATGAAAAAGGCGTGTTGGTTTTGAGCTTTTCAGCGTTCAGCGTGAATATGTAAAACAAAAGAAAGAAACAAAACCGTGACATAACAAAACAAAGAAAAAGAAAAAAGGAAAGTGAGTTGAACATCATCATCATTTTTTTCTCATCCTTTGCCTAGAGGATATATTTCTTTCTGGTGAAGAGTTGATCTCTACCAGCCAAAATGGGTCATCATGAAGTTTTTCCATTACAACACCATAAATACATACATCATTACTCAAATAGGAATGAACAATACCAAAAAAATCAGAATTTGAATTGATGAAGGTACAAAATTTTTGTTCTATAGCCTAGAGTTTCTCAAGGAACATCATGAATTTTGACATTTTGTTGTTCCATTTTAGTTGTGTAGGCATGTAGTTCCCCCACTTAATCATCGCAGCCACCCAACCGCCTGAACGCTCAAACCCAACTAGAAATAAAACAAAAAACCAAACAATATATCAAACCCAAAATCAAATAAAAAAGGAAAATAAGAATAAGAAGAAGAAGAAGACCCTTGGCACCTTCTCCACGGCGGAGCGTCCTTCGAAGCTCGCAAACCACCTCTCGAACGCCAGTTTCTTCCCATGTCGTCGGTGCCATCCCAGACCCCTCGGCTTTCACCGTTATGCTCAAAGTACCGCCACGAGGAACCTGCGCCACCTGCCGCACCCCTTCCCCAGTCTCGATGACCCGCCTAACTCACCCGCATGGAACCAGGGCGCTTCCTCTCTGGCCCCAAAAGTCCGGCTTGCGAGGATTGCACCCCTTAATCTCCACGAACCCATGCTTCCTTCCTGCGAACCACTCCTTCTCCCTCTGACTCGTCGGAACCGCCGGGTTCGGCCTCCCTTCATGCGCGCGCGCACATATCCCTGAGCGCTCCTCTCTCGCTCTCTAGCTCGGCCTCTCTCTCTTATACACTCCGCTTTCTCTCTCTATTTGTGTTCTATGTGTGCGTGTTGGTAGCGGGGGGAATGGGAATTAAGGGTAGTATTACTATTATTATTATTTTGTTATTTTGATGTAAGTGCGTGGGGGGAAATGAAAAGAGTTAGGGAAAATATTATTATTGTTATCTTATTTGAGTATTTTATTTTATAAAAAAAAATAGTTTGCAACATGTTAAACCATTCAAGTAGAATTAAATAAATTATTTTCATAAGTAATTTCATTATGTGAAAAAGAAAATAAATAAAATAGTGATTTAATTATTTTTTTGATTTGAGTGAATTTAATTTTAAAAAAAATAATAATTAGTTTTTTTAGTTTAATCATTTTATATGTTTATGTGTTGTGTGTTTAAGTAAATTGTGTAATTATATCCTTTTTTTAGTTTAATTATTGTATATGCTTATGTGTTTTATTTAGCTTAATCATCTCATATGTTTATGTGTCTTGCTAAAATTAATTGAGGATTGTGTTTATAAATTAATTTTGTCTTTCTAGTTTAATTATTTGTATGTGTTGTGTGTTTAAATAAATATTATCATTGTATTCATTTTAATTTTTAATTATTGTATATGCTTATGTATTTTGCTCAAATTAAATTGTGTGTTTATATTTTTGAATTAATTTTGTTAAAATTAGAGCTTGTCAAAATTAATAATATTTAAATTCATTGCAACAACTTATGATTTTGATGTATGATTTATCATCCTCAAGTTTCATAAGTGTAAGAAGTTTATTGTATAGTTCATACTATCCTAAATCCTGTGCAAAAGTTTTAATTTCTTCATAAAATCATTTTCACAATTAAAAAATAATCAACACATCTTTATTTTCTTTTAATTAAAATCTATCAACACAGACGATTTTATAGATCCATGTGGTTTGAGTTCCTCATTGCATTAGAAACATTTGTTAGCAAACAACTATCAAGCCAAAATTAATTTTTCATTAAATTGTGTTCTCATTTATTTTTTATTTCTTTCTTTAATTCCATTTCATTTTATTTTATGTTTGTACATAATTGTGATCATTTAAGTGATAATTAAATATTATTAAAATTATAAACAAATTTGCATAATAAGCTCTAGGTAATCGTATTTATACAGATTATCAGGGGTGAACTGAATTAAGTTTCCACCCTTCCTAATCATAATCAGGTTCCGAACCTCATATCTCTTTTAAAAGACCAGTTACGAATTAAAAAGGTTTTCCAATTTTTCCAAGAATTAAAATTGGTGGCAACTCCCATTTTATTTTATTTTAAATCGGTCAACATCCTCATCGCATGTGCCCTCTGGGTACGTTGTGACAATATAAGTTGATAAGATGGAAATATAAACATAGTATAAAAGCAAAGGAAAACTTAAGAATAAAACCCCTACCAAGTGTGCTTGGTTGAAATGAAAATGCTTGATCTTATGCAAGGAAGAGAAGAAAATATTCTCTTGGAAGGATGTGAGGTTTTGGCCAAGTGAAGAGGAATAAGGGGAGAGATTTTTGTTGTGTTATTATATTTGGGGATAAAAGCTTAAGTGTTTTGCAGGTTATCCATGGTGGTGGTGTGTTTGTTTGAGCAATCTAGTTATGAAGAAGAAAATGGAGGTTCTTGAAGGTGAAGAGGAAGAGGAAGGAAGAAGAGAGCTTAAAAGAGAGAATAAGAGCATTTTTTTGACATAACTTGGTGAACAAGTTTGGGCAAAAATGTTGATGGTAAGAATTAGAGAGAGTGTGTGTCTGTGTGTGTTTGGAAAAAATCAAATTATGAGAGTGAGAATAGAGGTTGGCCGAAATATTCTTGGGGTTTAGGTGGGATTATTTTTGTGTGTGTGTGTTAGGATTAGGATTAAGGGAATGTTTAATTAGGAAATGGTTAGAAATTGATAATTAGGTGTTTAAGGTTTTCAAGACAAGGTTAGAGGGTTATTTTGCATCATTAATGAGGCTAAACTCAATTTATTCAAAATTCAAATACCAACATGTCCCTAATCTTAAGGATAAGTAAGAGAAATAATGTACCATTTGTCCCCTACTTTTGCTTGTGTCTCATAAAGCACTTTTATTTTTTTTCTAATATTTGATTTAGAATGGTATTAAGTTTCTCTAATAAATATTGGGCCTATTAACTCCAAATTAATTAATAAAAATAGTTAATATTTAATTAGAGCCTAATATTGCCTATATTCCCTTAATTACTTTAATTAAGCTTAATTAGCACAAACTAGGGTAAAATAGTAAATTTATATAGAACTCTCTAGAACTCATCCAAACATCATATATCCTCTCTAATTAACATACCCAATTCCCGGTATGACTTGGGTCCCCGTCACTTAATCCCACGTTAAATGACCTCAGGCATTTTTGTAATTTCTTACACTAGAAGAACTAGGATTTGAGATTTCACATATATTGCCACCCAAACATATCTAGTCACTTTCAAACATCAAAATAACCCCTTGAAGAAGAGCTGACGCGGTCTTGATTTCAATGTAAAAATGACTTCAAGGGCATTTTGGTCATTTTGTACACGAAAAAATCAAGATCGTGATTATCGCACAAATTGTATCTAAACTACATATAGTCTCATTTTAATATTAAAATACCCCTTTGAGAATGGCTTGGATTGACCATCCTCCAATCCGTGAAAAATGACCTCTGGGTTTTTGATCATTTTGCACAGTAAGGAAAAATCGAGGCATTACTTTTCTCCCTCTTTAAAAAGAATTTTGCCCTCGAAATTTGTTGGTTACAAGTAATAGTCTTCATTGTCCGCATCATTGGCTCTTAATTCCCGTGTAACTTCTTATGTATTTATTTTACTCCATGTCGCTCTCTCCATTTCTGATATTGACTTCTTAGTTGTGCGATGCCTCCATGTATGAATTGCGATGTCTGGTGTTCAAATCCTTTCTCAATTGTGCTTGTTTTGGCTTGAGACATGATTGGTGTTGGAATCACATTTCCTAACTGAGACACAAAAAAGATATCATGAAAGGTTCAAATATAAGGACAAGACCATTTCGAGAGACAACTTAACCATAATTTTCTTGAATTGGAAGAGTGTCAAGAAATCCAAGACTTAACATCTGGATTCTTGTGGCTTATCCTGACTTCTTTTAGGGGTGGTTTCTAGGAAATGTGTCCTCCCAAGGGAACTTAAGGGCTCTTTTCTCAATCTACACCACTTTTCTATCCGCTTTAGGTATTAAGGGCCTTACTCCTTATTTCATTCTCGTTTCTATCTCTAAAATTCCAAGGGTTTAACACCAACCTAATGGCTTCTAGTGCTTGATCTCCACTCTTGATTATCCGAAAGCTTATCCATCTACTCTACTACACTCCTATGTTATACTAGATCACTACTTAAGCCACTCTTAAGGCATAAGGAAAATTCTCAAAATAGCTCAGCAATGTCAAGTAAACTAACAGAGGTGTGATTAGCTGATTCCTTCAACTCTTGGAAACTATTTTCTTCCTAAGAAACTAGACAAAATGGGTCCATTCACTACGGTCTCTGAACATGCCTCAATTCCATCTTCAAGAACATGATTTTACTACACTATTGATCTTATCATTCATGGCAAAAAAGGACACTTACTCCTTAAAGTTACCTTGATCAACCCCATATAACCCATAACTATTTTTCTCTTTCTAATAGTCCTTTAATAGGATTTCAAATTATGTTATCTCTAATGGTTGCATCCTATGAGGGTTACAGACATAGGTCACCTTCCAAGCATCAAACCTATTGGGACTTAAGCTTTCTCGGAAGGAAAAACTTGGGTATATTGTAACATTCCAATTTTCTTAATATAGTGTTGCTTTATTATAGCTTTTTATTTAGAAAGTATGAGGATTTTGTTTAGGTAAGAAATATTTAAGGATAATTATTGAAAAAAATGTACAATTAAAATATTACAAAACTCAATAGTTGTAATCTGGAACTTAACACCAAAATGTAAAATTTTAATTATTCCATTGGATTTTATTAAAATTACAAAAATGCCACTAGAGGATAGAAAATAAACTTATAACATAATTAGCTACATAAAAGCTAACAGAAATATTAGAAAAATTTAGAAAGGGTCATTAAATTATTAAAAAATAAAAAAAAATTATAAATATACCTTAAACATAATTTTGATCATAAATATTAATATTAAGTAAATTTGTATAATATTAGCATAATTGCACAAAAATAACCTATTGTGGAGTATAAGATAAACTCTAAAAAATCCTACAAAATAACTCTAAGTCTTGTAAAAAAAAAAATTTAACTAAGTTATGATATTAAATAAGGAGGACCACGAAATAGGTCTCTCCATTAGGCTATAGATAGTGTTAAAAATCATATTGATCTTTAATTAATTAATTTTGACTTAATTAAAGCTTAAATTACCTAAATAATCACTTAAAATTTAAGACAAATTTTCATAAACCTTGATTTATCTCATTAATAATATTAAACCAATTAATTAACACCTAGATCAGCCACATGGAAGAAAAAAAAATATTTGAAAAATAAAATCAAATGGTAAAACTTTCATATTATAATTATTCAACAACTAACCAAACTTTGACTAAAAATTTCAACAAAGATGAGCTTGTCTCCTTATCATGTTAGGTAGCTCAAAATTCATATGGGCTGCTATATAAAATTTATATATTTTATTTATAGATAATTAATTATTTTAATTAGCTCAAATTAAACCTAATTAAGGTAAAGATATATTAAAAATAGTAAAAATAGTAGAAAAAATTCATGAAAATTATAGATAACTTATAAATAATGTAAACACATTTTCTAACAATATATTAAGGAAAATTAATTTTTATGATGATTTTATGAATTATTTAGTATAAATAACTTTAAGATAAAAATACAAAATTTGTCATTTTCATATATTAATCATTCAAGACAACTTTTCACCCTCTATAACTCTATTAGACATGTTATTCAAACCTATAGGCTACCAAAGAAGAAAAAAATATAATTAAATAAATTATTAGTTAATTAATAATTAATTCTTAATAAAACTAGCAATAGTGTAAAATGCCAAATAAAATATAAATAATTATAGAAAATTATATAAATTTCATTCATACTTGTATTATATCTCTAATAATCTTATTATGATGTTTGAATAAAAAAATAAGTCATTTACTAATTAATTAATTTAATTAAGATTGACTAGTATAAGCAAATTTACCTTATTTTGAATAATTAATTATTAAATTATATTTAAATATATTAAAATTTAATAAATGAATTTAAATCATGTCATTAACATTTTAGTATGTCTTTAAATGATAATTGAGAATTTATTAAATTATTTAGTATTAGTTTTAATATTTAACTAATTAAACTAATCAAATATGATAAATAAATTATGAAATTAGTAATATTTTAATCCAAAAATTTTTATATAAATAGAACCCCTCTAAACATCACTCCACACTTCATTCTTCTTGGCCAAAATCTATCAACAATCATAGCCATCATTTCTCTTTTCATTTTCTTTATTTCCACACAAAAACATTTACAATTTTTTAGCAAATCACCTCCAAATTATCACCTCTTCTTATCACCATTTAACATCAACACGTCCCAACCTTTATACATGAATTTTAGCCCTTAGAGAAGGTTTATAAAAGTTGAAGAAGTTGCTGGTCTAGCGTAGGTGTTGCTAAGTTTCTAAAGCTCCAAGAACAAGTAGGGGTTTTTCTTTCACTAATAAGCTTCATGCATGATTTTCATATATGATGTTATTATGATCTCAAAGTTTGTGTTTATGGTTTTAATATGTTGGAATGATTTAAAGATTGTGACATATAATACTTAATCTATGTGTATATGATGTATATTTATTTGTTTACTTATATGGTTGAAAAGTATGATTAAAGATCATTTTAAATTTTGATTATGTTTTCTTCAAATATTTCAATGTTGTCTAAATTTGTTGAACCATGTATTTTCATTTAATAAAGTTTTGTGCACAAGTTGTGAAATTTTAAGGTGATATAGCTTGATTTTGACCGCATTATGTATTTGATCATAAAACATTTTTGATTCATAAAAAGTGTTGTATTTAATTCATTATAAGAAATGGATTATAAACCTTTGAGCATATAATATTTAGCTTGGCTTATGTGTTATGTTTCTTTTGGGACCATTAAAACTTAATAAGATATAAAAAGACACTAAAATCTATTCATATTAATTAATCATGACCTTTGTTATGGACTTATGTCTTCATAGACATAATATTTTTGGACTTAACGTGAACCTTGAATTATGGACCTTGGATTATGGACCTTGGTCTATAAATATTTGACTTGAATATAAATTTATTAACATTAAGAAATATTATTTACAAAGATTTAAGTTAAGGTCCCATTAGGAACATGACATATAAACTAACTAGTTTCATGCTTGAAGTGATTTCTTAAAGTTTGGCTATAATTTCAATTATTTTTTAAAGTTTCATGCTTTAAATATTTCTTAGATTTTATTACTTTTTTATTTACCCTATGATTATATTTTTATATAGAAAAAAATATTTTTACTTATGTAGGTAATTTACCTACATATTGTCTAACGATAGATTGGAAATAATTTTGGGTGTATTTAGGCTTATGGAATTAGTAACATATTATTACTTGAAATTAAATTATTATATGATTAAAAACTAAGTTAAGTATATTTTATTATAAAGGAAATGAATTTATAAAAATAGTGTGATTTGGTGCTTCAATAATAATTACAAGAAATATGGGTTTTATGAGTATTTTAGGAATCCTATGTTGTTTGGGTTTTATGTGTAAATATGAAAAATCTTGTGGTCTATATATAAATATGAAAGAAGTCGTGTAAACTTTATATAATTTTCATTCTTTATGTATACTGTATGCATTATGTAAAATGAATACATAAATAAGTGACACTTTGGCCCTCTTATAGCGGATAAGGACTTGGTGTACACTTTATTTGCATTGCTAAACGACACCTCAAGCCCGCCTTCTAGCCAGGACTTGGTGTACGTTATAGTGATACCTTGGCCCGCCATGCTAGCGGACAAGGACTTGGTATTCACATCTAACTAAAAGCTGCACCCAATGAGAGCTCTCATAGATATATGAAATAAATCTTCCAACTATAACCATTAGAAGGGAACAAGATATTATAAAAGGGAGTTACAGGTATACTCATGATTATTTATTACATTTCTTTTAATGCACTTTTATTATGATTGATATTATGCATTTCTATCTTGCTTAACATTAGTAAAATATAATTTGAATTAATATATAAGAATTGAAACTTATTACACTCCCGTATTATTCTTAGTGTTTTTGGGATGAAGTGGGATTCTCCTGAAACATCACCCTCCTGGAGACTTCTCTCACCCCTTTTATTTGATGTTTCCAGTAGCATGGATTATCACAGGTGAAATGATGTAGCCTTGGACTTAGTTTCTAGATAATAAAAATTATTATGTGTGTTAAATAGAATATTTACTCCTGTTACCAACTTTGGTTATATTAAAGTTTTCCTTAATGTATCTTGAATGTGTAATATGTATTGTATCTTATGGATTGATGTTAGTAGTGAAGTATGTTTCTATAGATGATGGTTGTCTAAAATGAATAAATCTAATTAACAAATAGTAGTAATATGTTAGAAAAGAAATATTCTTTGTCAATTAAAAATTACCCTTGGGTTCCTAGAAAATGTATTCCTTGAAAAGTGTGATTTGGAAAGGTTCTGCTAGAAAAGACTTGGTATTTAAGTGTCCATTGACCCACCTCTCTTTCTTGGGAATCTACCAGATGCATGATTACAGTTGGTATACATTATTCCAGTAATAGGACTATAAATGAGAAATAATCATAGGTTTAAAAAAAAATTCTCGTAAAATTTCAGATTAAGGATAATAATATTATGTTAGCTAATTATTGTTTAAAATAATAATAATATTAAAACTTAAGGTGGAAGAATCAGAGCTTAGTGAGGTGTTACATATATAGCCTGAGAAACATGGGAATACTCTCTCATCACAAAACCTCATCTAATACCAGTCAAATCCCACCTCACTTACTAAAAAGGTAACATATTGTTGACATTCACTCCCTTAGTAGTCTCACACAACATAGCTCAAAACAACTCATGGTCTTGATAGGTTCAAGAGGAGAAATATCAATTATAATAAAATAGTCTAATTGAACATGGTTGACTACGAACCAAACCACTACAAAAAAACCACAAGGCCAGAATGGATAATCAAATTGAATTAGAAACAACAGATCTATTATCATTGTAAGTAAAAGAAATTCATACAAGGTGACAGGATGAAAAGATCAGCACATTTCATTATGAAAGAGTTTTGAAAAGAGTGACAAATAATGCCAGTCCAAAATAGGGTGCGTCAGTTCTCAGAAACCTAACCATGCATAGCTAAGCTAAAGCAAGTCATTAATAGAATCATTTCCATAACTAACCACTAGAAGACAGGTCAAACATGAAGGAAGAGAATATGACATATGTGAGAGTAGCAACTTAGGCAATCATGACACCTTTAACAAGTTCAATAATAGGAATAAGACCAACAGGTTCACCCAAGAACTTGAGTGTAGACAAATGCGAGAAAACCATCACATAAAAAAGGGCATGAATACAAGAAGTCATAGGAATTCCGCATGATCATTAGATATGAATCTATATATAGTATCGAAATTAGAGGCATGACCTAAAATCCTACTAATTTTATGCTTACCTTGAGTGATTCCAGAGTGAAAGGCATCCTTGGCATTGATTGTGAAGACTCATCTTGACACCAAAGTCTATAGGAACAGTCAACCATGGAGATTTTACATTGCATTCACGAATCTTATGGCTAGGTATGCCACACCTATACCATACTCCCTTACCAATGAGACGGGAGCAATTGCCATGATTTTTCTTACATATTAGGCAATTAACAATATATGCGAGCTGAGGTGGAACAATTAGGCCCATTTGGGTTCTCTCCTTTGGACCGCAAGATCCTCCTTGTTGAATAGTCCTCTTTCGCCCTGGTGGTTGAGCTTCAAGGTTTGAGGTGTCACCTTCCTAACTTTATTGCAGAACTCTTTGTTACCATCCTTTATGATGTGGCATTTGTTACTGGGTAACGTTCCTTGATCTCCAATTAATGGCAATAACATTCCCATTCTGCCCTTAGTCCTCCCTCATACAGCGGTAGGTGCGGTCCACCAATTGCTATATAACCCTTGCTACTTTTTGGAGAGTGCCTGGTAGTGCCTTACTCTCCTTTGAGTCATCACTGTCCTGCTAACACCTATTTTGCTGGGGTGGTGCCATTAGTCCATAAGCACACCAAAAAATAAACATTGAGGTAATCAAACTCAATATTTCATGCAAAGTGAGCTAGTTACCATGGCACACACACCTGCAATCATGCATCTCTATCCTACAGCTTATTCTACCAATGAAGCTTTACGCATGACACAGTAATCCATTATGCTTAAGAAGCATAGTCAGTCCCAATCCTCATGTTAGGAGAACCAAACTCTACTAGATACCCAAAATGTAACACCTAACTTTCAACACAATATGACTAGGATGCATAATGGTTAATCATTAGTATTACTCTTTTGTCTAGAACTTTACTTGATTTTTAAAATTTGAAAATCTATTTGTGGAAAATATGACTCATTTTTTTTTTAATTTGAAAGACCAAACAATAAGTCATTCGTGTAAGTTATAGCATATAAAATTCGTCATATAATAAGTAATAATAGTACATCTCATTTCAGCATATTCTTAACCATCCATCGCATGACATACATGTAAATCTATAGAGAGCATATCATAAACTGAAAACATCATCATAGCACAACATTAACTGGAAATTTCATATCATACAATAATAACAATATAGAGACATTCCACAGAGTATAACATAATAGATGGATCGGCACACCAATAGTGGTTGGGCATATAATAATTCAAAAGCTAAGCATAACTATGACGTAGCCAAACCTATCGTGCGTGCACATCTACTAAAACTAACTTATGAACATGTGCGAAGCTGGGATGACCCTGAAGCAAATGCAAACAGGATGTATCCGCCATCTCCGCTATGCCACTTCTGATCTACACCATAGTGCAATTCCACCGTATCTAAGGAAGTCCACAAACATCACCATCAACCTTGTTTAAAGATGAGATAGAATGAAAGATCATACAAGAATCTCGGAGGATTTTTCCATCTCCAGCACGTGTCATCATCATCATCTTAGGAACCTACAAGTTTCATTGTGAAAACGATGGACATGAAGAAGCCTCATTTATTAACTTCCAAATATCATTAGCCGAGACCCGTTATCTTTTTAGCATGAATCTTAATGTCATGAAAACACCATACCATATTATGAATGCATTTCTATACTTTATGCAACATATCATACAAATCATAGCAAATTATCATAGCATAAGGAACACAAAACATTATAGCATAACCTTTCCTCTTTAATCTCTTAGGTGACTTAACTTTCTTCTTCTTCTAAGGGCCATCCTGATCTCTTCTCCGTAAAGTCTAGGTTATGAGCTTATACCGAACTAGTCGTCATTAGTCTACACTTATCCTCTCCATAAGGCTAATTCTCGACTCCAGAGTGCGGGAGAGGGGGCATAGATCACCTTTCATAATCATTAATTCTTGGAGTCTAAAGGTTTGACCTTATTAACTTTTAACCTAACACGCTCGAGTCGCATTTTGGTTAGTTATTAGTTGTTACGCCTCTGTTTAGAACTTGACTTATCTTTCTTAAAATACGAGTAATAAAAATATGACTAAATTTTTCTTTTTGAACTTAAAGCTTAAAATGCAAGCCCTGTGTACGATAGATCCGATTAATACACGTATGACATAGCAATCATATACACTTCATCATAGCATGTATA
>JAMLFY010000003.1:22010861-22116967 GCA_030441495.1 Dalbergia oliveri
GTGTAACACCCTAATAATTAACCCAATACACCTAGCGGTATACATAAATTACTAGACTTTACTCTTTGCTTCAGTTCCTTAATCATGCTTTGAAAATACTTAGTGAAATTCCGAGCCATTTTTTTAAACATAATTGAAAACGTGAGCCGCGCTTAACGTGAATGATTTAGCAAAATTTAAAAGACACATAGGAATTTACAAACATCACATCATAATATATTGGCTCCATCATACAGCATCCATAATTACATATCATATAGATATTTTGCCTACCAACGAGAATAAGACTAAGTGTAGGCAATCTAATAAAACATAAATAATATATGGATGGAAGGACATCCATTAATGGCACCTAGTAATAACACTCAGGGATAGGGATAGATATCTGAAATATACGAGTGAAACTAGGATTCAAGTTCAGCTACCGTGACAGCCTCAATGTGATTCACGAACGCTTCCTTCTGTTTTTGAAGACGAGATGGAAAGAAAAATAGAGGGAGTGAGAAACTTATAAAAGAATCTCAGTAGGGTACTCACCTCATGATGCATTGTGTCATCATCATCGTCCCAAGGAACCTCGGGTTATTATGAAATAGTGAGCATGCTAAGATTGATTTATTAAGTTCGAAAATATACTTTCCGAGGTTCGTCGATTTTAATCATGCGTCTTATAATGCATCATAAACTTAGCATGTCATGTTTATAATGAACTTTTCCTTTCATATATAATAACATAGTTATGCATAAAATCACATCATATTCCTCATCATCATTTCATAATACTATGCATAGGGGAATATCATATTTCTCATCATCATCTCATAAATACTATGCATAGCAGAACATCATATTCACATAATGCATTTACTTAGTTTCTTAGGTGACTTAAAGTTACTTTCATCATCATTTTCCTGGGCCACCCTATACTCCACCCTTTTGGGAGTAATCTAGGTTATGAGCTCATACCTTGCTAGTCGTCACCAGCACATACTTATCCCTTTTGATAAGTAAAAATTAAATCTCTACCCTTTGAGAGAACAGACTGGGGGCAAGAATCACCTTTTCACCGCCTATAGTTTGACGGGTCCAAAGGATCATTTTCTCATATATTTTGAGTCACCTTTAAGTCTTTGCATGTTATATCATAATACAATTCTTCATTCATAATCATCATAACATTTTCTCATTTATAGTCTTATGCCGAAATAATATATACCAACTGTAATCATGCATCTAGGAGATTCCAGGAAGAGAGGTGGGTCACAATGGACACGCTTAAATACCAAATCTTTCCTTAGCCAGAATCTTTCCAAATTGCACTCTTAGTAATACACTTCTTAGGTAACGAATATGTCTTTATTTCATGCATAAGTTTTCATTGTTTGCAACAACAACTATAACATACAAACCAGGGAATCAATCAATGACACCAAATTCTTAATAAGCATCAAATCACATTTTAAGTACACATAAATTACTAGCTTCCCATAAAATTCTTACAAAGTTTTAAAACTCTTTTAGAACTAATTCCTTTTGTTAAACTTGAAAGAAGTCATAGGACTTTAGGCCTAAATTAACCATGGGACCGATTTATAACTTGAAAGAATGTTCATAATTAAATCTTTCACTTAAGATAAAAGGAGCAAGTCTTGAGCTTTAGAGATTTAGGTGACATCTTTGAATTATTACCATGCTATGCAACCTTATTTTAATCTTATCTTTATAAGGTGATAGCTTGGAATTATAAACATGATATGCAATTCCATTTCTTTATCTTTAAGATTTAAGGTGATAACTTGAAAATTAAACATGATGCAAGAACTTGTAATATAAACATGATGCAAGAAACTGAAACGGCAATCCTAAGCAGAGCGGTGAGGGAGATGAGGATGAGAATTACATTTTTTAAGCTCCAATTCTCAACTTCTTAAAGAATAAATTCTTTAACTCCAATTATCTCATTTCTTCGCTTATGATTCATAAGCAAGTCTTTGAGCTCTAGGATTTTTAGGTGATGACATAAAATAAACATGCCATGCATTGACTCTTTAGCCATTATAAAATAAAGTGAGAGCATAAAATAAACATGAGATGCAACTTCTTTATTATCTTTAGAGATTAAGTGACAACTTGAAATTTAAACATGAAATGCAAGCTTGAAATTTAAACATGAGATATGCAAGTTCATTTATTTATTCTTGAGAATTTAGTTATGACATAAAATAAATATGGTTGTGCAAGGCATAAACTTAAACATGGATGCAAGTTCACTTGATCTCTTTACTAGAGCTCCTTCAAGACTTTAAGAGAATTATGTTTTCAACCCAATATATGTATCTTAGCAAGACAAAGTAAAAATACATATTTCATATTCAAACCTCAAGATAAAAACATTATTCTTTAAAGTTTTGCATTAAATGGAATGTTCAAGCTTTAGAGGCCTAACTTGTGATGGATTTACAACCCATATTCAAGGTCCTCATCATCAAGCCATCATTTCATTCCTTCCTAGGCCATTTGGCCGAAACCATGAAAGGAAAATAAGGAAAGAAACTGAAATTTTAGAAGCTTTGGAAACTAGTGAAACCTTCAAGTTTTAGAGATCTAACTTGTGAAAGCTTTGCAACCAACACTCAAGAATCTCATCATCAAACCATGGTCTCATCATAAGCTAGGCCATATGGCCAAAATACTTTAAAAAGAAAGGAAGAAGAAACTGAAAATGAAAACTTAAAAGAAAGCTCATGAAAACATCATTTTTGAGCTAGAAACATAACTTGTCTTAGCATAAAATGAACTTAGAAACACCTCCCTACCTAATTTGATTTGAAAGAAAGGAAGAGAACTTGGTTTCCTTGAGTGAAATGAAGAAAATATCCTTGAAAACTGAAGGGAGAATTCAGCCAAGAGAAAGAAAAAGAAAGCTTTTGGTGCTCCTAAGACTAGAATTTGTGTAAGTTATGAACTAAGCATCTAAACTATCTTCAAGCATGCCTATTTATAGAGATTTTGCAGCTCATAAATGGACAAAGGAAGGAAAGAAATCTGACCAAAAATTAGAGAAAAAAAATAAGGAAGAAAAATCATTTTGTTTGGTGGCTTAAAACATGGAATCATGTTTCCATGTTTTCATGATTCTTTGTTTTCATTCTTTGGATTTTTGTGTAATAATTTTCTGACTTATTACTCAATAATTTCGTGCATTACAGCCTTGTGGAAGAGGATTTTGTGTGTTCCATGTATTTTTTAGGTGTAGGCAAGGTATTCATGCAATTTAGAGAATTTACGGTTAAGGGTTTAAGTGAATTACTAAGCAATTTGGGTGTTTTAAGCAATTTTAGGTTCTAATCAATCTAAATAAATAATTTTGACTCTAGATTAGTAATTAGAATTTAATAAGCTTTAATTTGAGCCTAATATTGCTTAGGTTTCGTTAGACAATCAAAAATCTCAAAATTTGTAAAACTACACAAAGGGGGCAAAACGGTCATTTTACTTAAAAATTGCCCAACCACCCGAGCTTAACCAATGGTTAATCATGGCTTAAAAACACCTTTTAACACATTTTAGTGAGGTTCGGGCTAGTGGCACGCAATCGAGTTAAAACGGGTAAGGGCGTTTTGGTCATTTCGCGTAAAGACTCAAAATTAGGATTCTTTCTCCTCTATTAACACACATAACACAAACAATCCCTTATTAACATCAAAACATCCCCTTGAGGATGGGTGGGGCCCACGATCCTCATTTTTGAGTAAAATAACCTCGGGGCATTTTGGTCATTTTACACGTCCAAAATTGGGGTTTGCAATACTTGCACGAATTGCTCCTAACTTCTCTTCTAACGTTATATTCCTTTATTAAGGATTGTTTGGTCTCAAATTTTATATAATATTTACCTACGGTAATTCGGTAATTCCTAATGATAGTAAAAATTCCAGTAAAAATTGGGGCGTTACATTACTCCCTCCTTAAAAGAATTTCGCCCTCGAAATTCGTTACTAATAGCTCTGGATCCTGTGCTTGCATGTCTGATTCCAGCTCCCATGTAACTTCTTCGGTTTCATCTTGTCCCCATGCTACTTTGACTAGGGGTACAACCTTGTTCCTTAACTGCTTAACTCCTCGGTCAACGATTCTCGTGGGTGGTAAGTTAAACGTTAGGTCATCTCTTAATTGTACATGTTCTGGCTCTAGTACATGACTTGGGTCAGAATGATATTTCCTTAACTGGGAGACATGGAAAACATCATGAAGGTTGGACAGACTGGGGGTAGGGCTATACGGTAGGCTCCAGATCCTATTTTGCTAAGGATTTCAAACGGACCAAGAAATCTGGGCTCAATTTCTTTACTTCATTGCTCGGCCTATGCATGTGGTGGGGGTGATTCTTAGGAACACATGGTCCCCTTCTTGAAAATCTAGCGGTTTTCGCCGCTTGTCCGCATAGTTTTTCTGTCGACTTCAGCGGTGAGAATCTTATCCCTAATCTTCTTGATTTGTTCCGTCGTTTCCCTCACAATATCGGGTCCAAGTAGACTTTGCTCTCGGGCTCATACCAACATAAGGTGATTGACACTTCCGTCCATAGAGGGCCTCGTATGGTGCCATACCGATACTTGCATGATAACTGTTGTTATATGCAAATTGAATAATAAGGTACTTATCCAAACTCTCTCTTGATCTAAAACACATGCCCTCAACATGTCCTCCAAAGTTTGGATAGTTCTTTCAGATTGACCGTCCGTTTGGGGGTGATAAGCCGTGCTCAAACACAGCTTTGAACCAAACGCCTTCTGAAAGGCTCCCCAAAATCGTGACGTGAATCGTGGATCCGATCGAGATTATCGTGAACGGTACTCCATGTAATCTTACTATCTCCTGAATATATAGTGCTAACCTATCCAAGGAATAAGTCACCTTAATAGGTAAAAAGTGGGCTGACTTAGTCGATCCACTATTACCCAAATGGCGTCATGATTCGCTTGGGTCCTCGTAGTCCATTACAAATCCATGGAGATACTATCACTTCCACTCGGGGATTGATAGGGGTTGCAACAGAGGGTCTTTGGTGCTCAATCTTCACCTTTTGACATACCAAGCATTTATTCACCCATGTGCACACATCCTTTTTCAATCCAGGCCACAGAACATCTTCCTCAAATCTTGATACATCTTGGTGGCACAGGATGGAGGGTGAAATGACTCTTATGGGCTTCCTCCAAAATATCCTTCGGAGGTCACCACTAGCAGGTACACATATACGACCTTCAAACCTCCATAAACTATCATTCCCTTGGGTAAAACCTTTCAACTCTCAGCTCTTCCTTTAAGGTCTCTTGAAATTCTGTATCTTTCCTTTGGGCTTGAGCAATTCTTTCCTTGAATTCACTTGTCACACTAAGGTGACAAGCTCTTATGCCCTTAGTGGTCAAGGTCATTCCTAGGTTGAGGTCTCTAAATTGCTCAATTAACTCAATCTCTTTCACCATCAACGGGACACTTGTAAGGATTTCCTACTTAGGGCATCAGCTACAACATTAGCTTTACCTGGATGATAGTTTAACCCAAAATCATAATCTTTTAAAAACTCCATCCACCTTCTTTGCCTCATGTTTAGCTCTTTTTGATCAAAGAGATATTTCAAACTCTTGTGATCAGAAAACACCTAAACCTCACTCCGTATAAATGGTGTCTCCAAATCTTTAGAGCAAACACGACAGCGGCTAACTCAAGGTCATGGGTGGGGTAATTGCCTCATGTGGCTTGAGTTGCCTCGATGCATAGGCCACCACTTGCCTATCCTGCATGAGTACACAACCCAAACCCTTCCTCGAAGCATCACAGTACACTTCGAAAGGCACATTGGGGTCGGGTAACACTAAAACGGGGTTGAGGTTAGCTTGTGTTTCAGCTCTTGAAAGCTCTTTTCACACTTGGGTCCATGAAAAAGAGGTGTTTTTCCTAGTTAGCTTAGTCAAAGGAAGGGAAATCCTGGGAAAATCCCTTGATAAACCGACGGTAATAACCAGCTAAACCTAAGAAGCTCCTTACTTCAATTACCGTGGTTGGTCTTTCCAGTTTACACGGTTCCACCTTACTAGGATCTACAGCAATTCCTTTCTTAGATACTACATGCCCTAAAAATTTCACCTCATCCAACCAGAATTCACACTTAGAAAGCTTGGCATATAGTTTCTTTTCCTTAGGATTTCCAGTACTATAGTTAGGTGGCATTCATGCTCCTCGTGGGTCTTGAGTAGATGAGAATGTCATCTATGAAGACAACACAAACTGATCTAAATAGGTCTAAAGATCCTATTCATGTAATCCATAAAAATTGCCGGAGCATTGGTTAATCCAAAGGACATTCCTCCAAACTCAAAATGGCCGTATGAGATTACGAAAGGCCGTTTTTGGTATATCTTCATCTCTCACCCTAATTTGGTGGTAACCTGACCTCAAATCAATCTTAGAACACTGTTGCGCCTTTACTGGTCCATCAAGTCATCTATCCTAGGCAAAGGGTATTTGTTCTTCACTGTCACTTTATTCAATTGCCTATAGTCAACACACATCCTCATACTCCCATCCTTTTTCTTCACAAACAACACAGGGGCTCCCCAAGGTGACGCACTAGGCCTAACAAACTTTTCTCCAATAAATCCTCCAATTGAGCTTTCAACTCGGTCAACTCTAATGGGGACATCCTGTATGGGGCTATGGATATGGGACCTGCACCGGAAGCAATTCTATGGAAAACTCTATCTCTCTCTTGGGGGAAACTCTGGTATCATTCTGGAAAATCTTCGGGATAATTTCTTACTATTGGTATCTCATCGATACTTTGCTCAAAGTCTACATCACTAGCGGCTAGGAAAATATAACCTTTATTCTCACCCTTACCACAGTCCATTTACAGCAGTTATGTAAAGACTTATGGGTTTCTTAGGTCTAATGGGAAGGAAGAAAAGTAATGGTTTTCTCATAAGGTTTAACAGTACACGGTTGGCTTCAAGCCAATCCATGCCAAGAATCACATCTAAACCTTGCATGGGTAAGCAAATGAGATCTAAAACAAATGATCTATTCTCAATAACAAAATGGCAATCTAAACAACATTTACAAGTCCTAACGGGTTTTCCGTAAGGGTAGAAACAATAAGGTCAAAAGGAAGCTCGTTATATGCAAGTTAAGGGTTTTAACACACGAGTGGGAGATAAAAGAATGGGAAGCGCAGAATCATATAGTACAATTAAGTTTCTACCATACATATTACACTTACCTTCCACGAGATTTCGTGACTTTGTCGTTTCTTCAACATTAACGGTGAATACCCTTCCTTGGTATTCCTGGCTTGGGATTGGGGGTTGGCGGGTTCCTTCTGTGCATTCTCGGAGTAATGACCTGGTTTCACACGGTAGCACACGTTTGTTACGGCTCGACATGGCATGCTCCCATGATTCTTGCCGCACTTGGGACATTCCATGGATGGCACGGGTCGTGAAGGTCCTGGACCTCTTTGTGGTGCTTTCCCTTTATTGTTATTATTGTTGTTGTTGCGATTGTTGTTGGGATTATTATAGCGGTTGTTGTTGTTGTTCGGTCTTCCTTGATGAAAGTTCCTTTGTGGCACTTGTGATCTTGATTGATGTGGAAATGGAGGTCGATTTGCCTCTTGAACTGTTGACCTTGAGGTGTAAGCTTTTTGATGATATTCTCAGACTTTGAAGTACCCAGCTTCTCTGCCCTTCTTCAATGATGCGGCATTTGTTGACTAAGGTAGAGAAATCCCTAATTTCCAAGTGCGCAACTGCCACATTAAGTTCTCCTTTAACCCTGACTCGTATTTAATGCATTTCCAATACTCATTAGGGTTACCTTGGTACATCCTTGAGAACTTAATGAGTTCCTCAAATGGCAGTATCCTGAGCCACATTCATATTCCCCTGGACAAGTTGCATGAATTCAATGTCCTTAGCATTTCTAACCGACTCGGAAAGTACTTCTCGTAAAAATGGACCTTGAATAATTCCCAATCAATGTCCACTTCGGTTGCCTCCAGGAGTCTTGAACACCGTCCACCAAAAGGGCATCACCCTCAAGCATGTGGGTGGCAAAAGTGACCTTCTCTCCTGGAACATGGAACTACAGCAAAGACCTTCTCAATATTCCGAATCCATTCATCTGCTACATTAGGATTCAAGGTCCCCTTGAAAACAGGTGGATTCGCCTTACGAAATTCCCGAAACGAGCATGTTCGGGAATTTCATGTCCTTGATTTATATTAGCTTGACGATTCTGATCCATCCGTTCCATCATCATTCTCATGGTCCTTGCTACGTCGCGAAGTGCTTCGCGGTCTCATTATCTTGGTTATTCTGTGCGCTCCTCTTGTTGTCGTCGTGCCATTGGTCCCTATACACACAAAACGGCAACACTGAGGTGATCAAGCCCAATATTCCATGCAAAGTGAGCAAGTTACCATGGCACTTTCAACATCCAGTAGTCATGTATTTCTAATCCTCAAGCTCATCCTAATGATAAACATCTACACATGACATTACTAACGTATTATGCTTTAGAAGCATAGTCGGTCCAATCCTAAGCTAGATAAAACCGAAACTCTTGATACCAAAATGTAACACCCTAATAATTAACCCAATACACCTAGGCAGTATCTGATTAATTACTAGACTTTACTCTTTGCTTCAGTTCCTTAATCATGCTTTGAAAATACTTAGTGAAATTACGAGCCATTTTTTTTAAACATAATTGAAAACGTGAGCCGCGCTTAACGTGAATGATTTAGCAAAATTTAAAAGACACATAGGAATTTACAAACATCACATCATAATATATTGGCTCCATCATACAGCATCCATAATTACATATCATATAGATATTTTGCCTACCAACAGAATAAGACTAAGTGTAGGCAATCTAATAAAACATAAATAATATATGGATGGAAGGACATCCATTAATGGCACCTAGTAATAACACTCCAGGGATAGGGATAGATATCTGAAATATACGAGTGAAACTCAGGATTCAAGTTCAGCTCCGGTGAGCCTCAATGTGATTCACGAACGCTTCCTTCTATTTCTGAAGACGAGATGGAAAGAAAAATAGAGGGAGTGAGAAACTTATAAAAAGAATCTCAGTAGGGTACTCACCTCATGATGCATTGTGTCATCATCATCGTCCCCAGGAACCTCGGGTTATTATGAAATAGTGAGCATGCTAAGATTGATTTATTAAGTTCGAAAATATACTTCCGAGGTTCGTCGTTTTAATCATGCGTCTTATAATGCATCATAAACTTAGCATGTCATGTTTATAATGAACTTTTCCTTTCATATATAATAACATAGTTATGCATAAAATCACATCATATTCCTCATCATCATTTCATAATACTATGCATAGCAGAATATCATATTTCTCATCATCATCTCATAAATACTATGCATAGCAGAACATCATATTCACATAATGCATTTACTTAGTTTCTTAGGTGACTTAAAGTTACTTTCATCATCATTTTCCTGGGCCACCCTATACTCCACCCTTTTGGGAGTAATCTAGGTTATGAGCTCATACCTTGCTAGTCGTCACCAGCACATACTTATCCCTTTTGATAAGTAAAAATTCCCTCTACCCTTTTGAGAGAACGACTAGGGGCAAGAATCACCTTTTCACCGCCTATAGTTTGATGGGTCCAAAGGATCATTTTCTCATATATTTTGAGTCACCTTTAAGTCTTTGCATGTTATATCATAATACAATTCTTCATTCATAATCATCATAACATTTTCTCATTTATAGTCTTATGCCGAAATAATATATACCAACTGTAATCATGCATCTGGAGATTCCAGGAAAGAGAGGTGGGTCACAATGGACACGCTTAAATACCAAATCTTTCCTTAGCCAGAATCTTTCCAAATTGCACTCTTAGTAATACACTTTCTTAGGTAACAGAATATGTCTTTATTTCATGCATAAGTTTTCATTGTTTGCAACAACAACTATAACATACAAACCAGGAATCAATCAATGACACCAAATTCTTAATAAGCATCAAATCACATTTTAAGTACACATAAATTACTAGCTTCCCATAAAATTCTTACAAAGTTTTAAAACTCTTTTAGAACTAATTCCTTTTGTTAAACTTGAAAGAAGTCATAGGACTTTAGGCCTAAATTAACCATGGGACCGATTTATAACTTGAAAGAATGTTCATAATTAAATCTTTCACTTAAGATAAAAGGAGCAAGTCTTGAGCTTTAGAGATTTAGGTGACATCTTTGAATTATTACCATGCTATGCAACCTTATTTTAATCTTATCTTTATAAGGTGATAGCTTGGAATTATAAACATGATATGCAATTCCATTTCTTTATCTTTAAGATTTAAGGTGATAACTTGAAAATTAAACATGATGCAAGAACTTGTAATATAAACATGATGCAAGAACTGGAGCGGCGGTATGGCAGGGACCAGTGAGGGAGAAGAGAATCTTAAGCAAGAAGGCGGTAGTCCGCAGGACCGGTGAGGGAGATGAGAATTACATTTTTTAAGCTCCAATTCTCAAGACTTCTTAAAGAATAAATTCTTTAACTCCAATTATCTCATTTCTTCGCTTATGATTCATAAGCAAGTCTTTGAGCTCTAGGATTTTTAGGTGATGACATAAAATAAACATGCCATGCATTGATTCTTTTAGCCATTATAAAATAAAGTGAGAGCATAAAATAAACATGAGATGCAACTTCTTTATTATCTTTAGAGATTAAGTGACAACTTGAAATTTAAACATGAAATGCAAGCTTGAAATTTAAACATGAGATATGCAAGTTCATTTATTTATTCTTGAGAATTTAGTGATGACATAAAATAAATATGGTTATGCAAGGCATAAACTTAAACATGGATGCAAGTTCATTTGATTTCTTTACTAGAGCTCCTTCAAGACTTTAAGAGAATTATGTTTCAACCCAATATATGTATCTTAGCAAGACAAAGTAAAAATACATATTTCATATTCAAACCTCAAGATAAAAACATTATTCTTTAAAGTTTTGCATTAAATGGAATGTTCAAGCTTTAGAGGCCTAACTTGTGATGGATTTACAACCCATATTCAAGGTCCTCATCATCAAGCCATCATTTCATTCCTTCCTAGGCCATTTGGCCGAAACCATGAAAGGAAAATAAGGAAAGAAAAACTGAAATTTTAGAAGCTTTGGAAACTAGTGAAACCTTCAAGTTTTAGAGATCTAACTTGTGAAAGCTTTGCAACCAACACTCAAGAATCTCATCATCAAACCATGGTCTCATCATAAGCTAGGCCATATGGCCAAAATTTTAAAAAGAAAGGAAGAAGAAACTGAAAATGAAAACTTAAAAGAAAGCTCATGAAAACATCATTTTGAGCTAGAACATAACTTGCAAAGCATAAAATAAACTTAAAAACACCTCCCTACCTAATTTGATTTGAAAGAAAGGAAGAGAACTTGGTTTCCTTGAGTGAAATGAAGAAAATATCCTTGAAAACTGAAGAAAGAATTCAGCCAAGAGAAAGAAGAAAGAAAGCTTTTGGTGCTCCTAAAACTAGAATTTGTGTAAGTTATGAACTAAGCATCTAAACTATCTTCAAGCATGCCTATTTATAGAGATTTTGCAGCTCATAAATGGACAAAGGAAGGAAAGAAATCTGACCAAAAATTAGAGAAAAAAAATAAGGAAGAAAAATCATTTTGTTTGGTGGCTTAAAACATGGAATCATGTTTCCATGTTTTCATGATTCTTTGTTTTCATTCTTTGGATTTTTGTGTAATAATTTTCTGACTTATTACTCAATAATTTCGTGCATTACAGCCTTGTGGAAGAGGATTTTGTGTGTTCCATGTATTTTTTAGGTGTAGGCAAGGTATTCATGCAATTTAGAGAATTTACGGTTAAGGGTTTAAGTGAATTACTAAGCAATTTGGGTGTTTTAAGCAATTTTAGGTTCTAATCAATCTAAATAAATAATTTTGACTCTAGATTAGTAATTAGAATTTAATAAGCTTTAATTTGAGCCTAATATTGCTTAGGTTTCGTTAGCAAATCAAAAATCTCAAAATTTGTAAAACTACAAAGAGGGGCAAAACGGTCATTTTACTTAAAAATTGCCGAGACCACCCGAGCTTAACCAATGGTTAATCATGGCTTAAAAACACCTTTTAACACATTTTAGTGAGGTTCGGCTAAGTCGGCACGCAATCGGAGTTAAAAGCGGGTAAGGGCGTTTTGGTCATTTCGCGTCGAAGCTCAAAATTAGGATTCTTCTCCTCTATTAACACACATAACACAAACAATCCCTTATTAACATCAAAACATCCCCTTGAGGATGGGTGGGGCCCACGATCCTCATTTTCTGAGTAAAATAACCTCAGGGGCATTTTGGTCATTTTACACGTACAGAAAATTGGGGTTTGCAATACTTGCACGAATTGCTCCTAACTTCTCTTCTAACGTTATATTCCTTTATTAAGGATTGTTTGGTCTCAAATTTTATATAATATTTACCTACGGTAATTCGGTAATTCCTAATGATAGTAAAAATTACAGTAAAAATTGGGCGTTAAATTACATTCTGAGGTGACTAGGACCATGAGGGTGATGTTTGAAAAGATGGATCGAGATCTTCAAGAACAGGCCATCCTAAAGTTCCCGAGCATGCCCGTTTTGGAGAATTCCGCAAGGCAAACCCACCTTCCTTCAAAGGAACCTTGAATCCAAACCATGCCAACGAGTGGATCAAGAGCATGGAGAACATCTTCGCGTGCTCCTATATTCAGGAAGGATAGAAGGTGACTTTTGCCACCTATATGTTGGAAGGCGATGCAGGTTCCTCGTGGATGGAGCCGAGGTGTTAGACGTCAAGATACGGAGATCGATTGGGAGTTGTTCAAGGCTCACTTCTACGAGAAGTACTTCCAGAGTTCTGTGAGGAATGCCAAGGACGTCGAGTTCATGCAGTGACTCAAGGAGGCATGAGTATTGCTTAGTACACGGCCAAGTTTAAGGAACTCATCAAGTTCTCGAGGATATCTAAGGGAACCCGGACGAGTCCTGGAAGTGCATCAAGTATGAATCCGGGTTGAAGGCCGAAGTTAATGTTGCGGTGGCTCATTTAAAGATCAGGGACTTCTCTACCTTGGTCAACAAATGCCGTATCATTGAGGACGGCCTGAAGACTGAGCATGTCAAAGGCCGATGGGTTCGCAAGGAAGCTGGCACCACAAGCCCCAAAGTTCAAGCCGCGCAGACCACCATTTTGACCGTCACAAGGACTACCATCTCGACCCGTTCAAGCCCAAGGTCCATAGAAAGACTTTAACCAAGGGAGGCCTTACGACAACCGGGAAAGCACCTTTAAGGACCTCAGCGGCACCACCCCAAAAGGGACACTACATATATGTGCCAAGTGCGGAAACCCATGGAGACCTACCTTGCCGGGAGCGGCCTGGAAGTTTGCTCCGATGCGGAAGTCAACCACTTCTCACGGGAATGCACGGAGAAAACCCAACGATCCCAATCCCAAGCCACAACACCAAGGGAGGGTCTTCATTGTCAATGCCGAAGAACGACGAAGTCAAGGAACCTCATGGAAGGTAAGTGTAAAATGAATGGTAAAACCTTAATTGTACTTTTGATTTCAGGCGCTACCCATTCTTCATCTCATATTCTTATGCTAAATTCCTTAAATTACATATGTCTGAACTTCCCTTTGACCTTACTTTCTACCTCCAGCAAAGCATTGAGAACTTGTAGATGTTGTTTAACTTAGTTTTATTCTTGGAAATAAATCCTTTGTCTTAGATTTAATTTGTTTACCCATGAAAGGTCTAGACATAATCCTTGGCATGGATTGGCTTTCGCTAACCATGTAGTGTTAAGCCTATGAAAAATCAATCGTCTTCCTTCCTATTCCCATGAACCTAGGAAACCCTTGAACTTTTACATAAATGCTATATAGATAAACTGTGTTAAGGGAAAAACTAAGGGTTACGTACTCCTAGCTAGTGATGTGGACTTTGAGCAAAGTTTGGATGAAATACCCGTTATGAGAAACTATCTGAAGTATTTCCAAATGAGATACCCAAGTTTTCCCCTATAAGAGAATAGAATTCTCAATAGAGTTACTTCAAATGGGACCTATATCCATAGCACCCTATAGGATGTCCCCTTTGGAGCTCACCGAGTTGAAAGTCTACTTGGAGGACTTACTTGAGAAGAAGTTTGTAAGGCCAAATGCATCACGGGTAGGAGCCAGATGTTGTTTGTAAAGAAGAAAGACGGGAGCATGAGGTATGTGTAGGAGTATAGGCAGTTGAACCAAGTCACAGTGAAAAACAAATACCCTTTGCCTAGGATCGATGATTTGATAGATCAATTGAAGGGGGCGGAGTATTTTAAAGATAAATGTAAGGTAAGATACCAGATTAGAGTAAGGGATGAAGATATACCAAAAACAACCTTTCATACTCGATATGACCATTTTGATTTCCTGTTATGTCCTTTGGACTAACAAATGCTCCGGTGTATTCATGGACTACATGAATAAGATCTTTAGACCCTCTGTCAGATCAGTTCATGGTTGTCTTTATAGATAACATCCTCATATACTCTGAATCACGAGGAGCATGAGCGCCATTCTGAAGATAGTGCTAGAGATCCTAAAAGAAAAGAAACTATATGCCAAGCTATCTAAGTATGAATTTTGGCTGGAGGAAGTGAAGTTTTAGGGCATGTAGTTTCAAAAGGAGGCATACTGTTGATCCCAATAAAGTAGAGGCTATGATGAATTGGGAAAAACCTACCACCGTAACGGAGGTTAGAAGCTTTTTGGGTTTGGGGGGATATGCATAGGTTTATTAAAGGGTTTTCCCAAATTTAATTACCTTTAACCAAGCTTACGGAAGAATGCCTATTTTACTTGGACTGAAAAAAGAGCTTTCAAAGTTGAAGCAGAAGTTTACCTCAACCCTATTTTAGTGTTGCCTGACCCCAACATACCTTTTGAGGTATACTTTGATGCTTGAGAAAGGTATAGGGCGTGTGTTGATGCAAAATAGGCATGTGGTAGCCTATGCATCTAGACAACTAAAGCCTAAGCAAACTACCCCACCCATGATCTGAATTAGTCGCAGTAGTGTTTGCTCTAAAGATATGGAGCACTTGTATGGAGTAAAGTTCAGGTGTCAATCATAAGAGTCTAAAGTACCTCTTTGATCAAAAGGAGCTAAACATGAGGCAAAGAAAGTGGATGGAGTTTTTAAAAGATTATGATTTAAGGCTAAACTACCACCCTGGCAAGGCCATGTTGTGGCTGACGCCTTAAGTAGGAAAACCTTCACCTGCCACATGATGGTTAAGGAGGTGGAGTTGATCGAAAAGTTTAGAGACCTGAACCTAAGGATGACCTTGACCAGTAGAGCATAAGGGCATGCCATCTTAGTGTGACGAGTGACTTTAGAAGAAGGATCACTCAAGCCCAATGAGAGGATAAAGAGTTTCAAGAGACTCTTAGAAGCTACGGGAGAGAAGTTGAAGGGTTTTGCAGAGATGCCAAGGGTGTATGGAGGTTTGAAGGTCGAATTGCGTCTCGGCTAGTGGTGACCTTGAAGAGAGATCTTGGAGGAAGCCCATAAAAGCCATTTTACCATTCACCCTGGTACCACCAAGATGTACCAAGATCTAAAGAAGATGTTTTGTTGGGCATGAATGGGACATGAGTGCATGGGTAAGTAAATGCTTAGTTTGTCAAAAAGTGAACATTGAGCACCAAAAGCCCTCTTGAATGTTGCAACCCTCAATCCCGAGTGGAAGTGGGATAGTATCTCCATGGATTTTGTAACTAATACCAAGGACCCAAGCTGGTCATGATGCCATATAGGTAATAGTGGGCCGACTGACCAAGTCAGCCCACTTCCTATATAAAAGTAACTTACTCTTGGATAGGCTAGCTCAGTTATATATCCGAGATCGTAAGATTGCATGAGATTATCGACAATAATTTCGAATTGGGATCCGATTTATCAGCGGTGTACAGAGCTTTCAGAAGGCATTTGGATAGAGGCTATGCCTAAGCACAACTTACCACCCTTAGACGGATGGGCAATCCGAGAGGATTATCCAAACACTAGAAGATATGCTAAAGGCATGTGTCTTGAACTGGAAAGGGAGTTGGGACAAGTACCTGCCTATTGATGAGTTTGCGTATAACAACAGTTATCATGTAAGCATCTGCATGGCAGTATGAGGCCCTATATGGGAAGGAAATGCATTGTCATCTTTGTGTTGGTACAAGCCCGAAGAGCAAAGCGTTAGCACCCGATATCATGAGGGAAACAACGGAACAAATCAAGAGAATCAGATAGAATTCTCACTGCTCAAAGTCGAGAAAAACTATACGGACCAAAAGTGAAAGCCGATAGAATTTCAAGAGGGAGAACATGTGTTCCTTAGAATCACCCCTACCACGGCATAGGTCGACCATGAGAGTTAAGAAATTGAGCCCAGATTTCTTGGCCCGTTTTGGATCTTTAACTAAGTCAGGATGTAGCATACTATATAGCCTTACCTCCTAATCTATTAACCTCCATGATGTCTTCCATGTTTCCATTCAGAAAATATGAGTTGACCCGAGTCATGTTCTAGAGCTAGAACAAGTACAATTAAGGGAAGACTTGACATTTAACCTACCCCTTATAAGGATCGTAGGGTCGGTAAACGCTAAGAACCAAGACGGTACCTCTAAGTTAAGGTAGCATGGGGACGAGGGAAACAGAAGAATTCACATGGAAGTTGGAGTCGGATATAAGAACGCTTTAACTGAGCTTTTTCCAAGTAACGAATTTCAAGGGCGAAATTCATTAAGAGGGGAGTAATGTAACGCCTAATTTTTCCATGTATAAATGACCAAAATGCCCTCAAGGTCATTTTCCAGGAAAATGAGGATCGGACCCGACCACCCTCAAGGGGACGTTTTGATGATGATAGGGGATTATATGTGTTATGTGTATTAATAGAGGAAGAATACATTTTGAATTTCGATACGCAAAATTACCAAAACGCCCCTATGGCTAATTAACATTGATTTATGTGTCAGTTGAGCCTAAACTTCACCCAAAGGTTTTAAATGATGTTTTTAAGTAATGTTTAACGATAGGTTAAGCACGGATAGTCCAGGAGGTTTTTATGAAAAATTACCATTTTGCCCCGGCTAAATGCATTTTGGGCCTAATGATTTGATTAGCAAAACCTAAGCGTATTTGACTCTAATTAAAGGTTAGTAAATTCTAATTACTAATCTAGAGTCAAAATAATTAATTGAGGTTAATTAGAAGCTAAAATTGCTTAGAGAAACTCAAAATTCTTTTTTCTTAATTTAAGACTTTATGTCACATTTTCATGAATAGTAAGATTCCAATCAATTTTCTTAAATCATGGAAGTTGTCACATGATGAGATTCCTCCCTAATAAAGGTGGATTTTCATTAATCAAGCAATACCACTCTTTAATCTTGTCTTGAACCACCTTAATTACCATTATCTCACCTAAAACACAAATTACAACTCCTAATCCATAGCCTAACCAAATCAACTCCTAAACACACTTATAAACCAACATTAAAATGAGATTTTCTCCCCATTAGCCCTTAATAGATTCGGTCACACACCTCCCCATTATCATCCATCAAATGTTGGGATTCAATTAACATAAGCTTAAAGAATCATGCATGCCCATACTTGCCCATGCTTTGAACCATACCTAAGACCATACATTGCTAAAAGATATTTTCTTCCTTTTCCTCTCAAGGCCGGGGCCACTCCTCCATCATCTTACCTCCATTGTGTTTCGTTTTCTATAAATAGGCATCAAGGAAAGCTTGTGACATTTTTTGCTCACTTGTGCAAAGCTTCAAAGTTTACTTTCTTTGAGTTCTAAGATTTCTTCTTCTACTCCTTCATCCTTCCAAAGAATCATCATCCTCCACCATTTCCCAAACACAAACCACTACACAAACACCATAAACCTTCCTTAAACATATCACATTTCCATTTCCAAGCTCAAGAACCCAAGACAAACCTTTCTTTCTCTTTTTCTTCCCTTGGCCGAATCCATTCTCCACTTCAAGGAGGATTTGTTCTTTTCATCCCATCTCAAGACTAAGCTTCCTTCTTTGAAAAAAGAAAATATCTTGGTAGGGAGTTGTTCTTTTAAAATTTCTATTCTTTTCCTTGGATTTATTTGGTTTCAAGTTGAAAATTTTTCTTTCCTTTCTTCACCATTTCGGTTTTCCTTTTTCCTTTTCTTCCTTTATCATTTCGGCCTCAAGGCCTAGATGATGATGGAACCATGGCTTAATGATGAGGATCTTGGGTGTTGGTTGCAAAACCATCACTTATTTGACCTCTAAAGCTTGAAGGTTTCACCTTTTTAAGAGTTTTAGCAAATGATAATGTTATGTTGTTAAAGTGGTGATCTTGAGCTTAGGACTTAAAGAATGCATTCATATTTATATTTGAAGTCCTTGCATTACATGTTTATGTTTGAGCTTGCATTTCATATCACTTAAATGATTAATCTCAAAGCTTACCTATTTCAACCTTAAAGTTGAAATGTGATTTAGAGAAATACTCTAAGGGGCCTAGAGTACTAAAATAAAGAATTGGGCTTGCATTCATATTTATATTTCCTTGCCTAGTATATTTACTTTCTAAGTTATTGTAACGGACGAGAGGGAGTAATCGCCGATGTGAGAGGCACAGACAAGGAGCGGCCATCCTCCAAGCGAGAGATACATGAATGAACCGAAGCACCGAATGAGAGGATCCTACTCTATAGGTATGGGACTATCAGTTAAGGAGGGCTTATATGAATTGATTAGTACTACCTATTCCACAAAGATGCATCTTCTTTCGGTAGCCATCACAAAAGAACTCCAGTTACTTGCTGACTCAAGGTAATTTTGGGATGGGTGACCCTGGGAAGTTTCCTAGGAAGTGTATGAGTGAGGACAAAGCACGTGAAAAGACCATGTTGGTTTGTGGGACTGAACAATCCATAAAGCGCAGGGGATGTTAAGTTTATCACTTAAACTTAAAGATTAAAATAAGAGCTTGCATTTTCATATCACTTAAATGATTAATCTCAGAGCCTATCTATTTCAACCTTAAAGTTGAAATGTTATTTAGAGTAAATACTCTAAGGGCCCTAGAGCATTAAAATAAAGAATTGAACTTGCATTTATGTTTGCAATTCTTGTCTAGCATATTTACTTTTCAAGTCATCACCTAAAACTTAAATATGTAAAACCAGAGCTTGCATTCTCATATTTAAATTTAAGCTTTGCATAGCATATTTATATTTCTTGCTATACAATTAAAAGACTAAGAATGAAGCTTGCATTACATGTTTACAATGTCATCACTAAAAATTAATTTAGTGCTTAAGACTCACCATTTTAATTTACATAAGAAACTTTGACTTATATATATATATATATATATATATATATATATATATGTTATTAAGTAAGGGCATATTTTATTGAGTTCTTTAATTTTACTATCGATTTAAAGATTTCTAATTATGTGACTAGGACAATAAAGATTACTCATGAGGATAACTTAAAGTTAAAAATGTGGAATGGCTAGTAATTAAAGAATGTTGTGATGTTTCCATATGCTTGAGGAATTATGTGATGTTGAGACAATGCATGATTAGTTGCTTGAAATGCATATGGCATGTTATGATTTTGACTTGGCATATTATAAAGTTGTGTATGTTTAAAGAGCACGAGAAAAAGTTTATGATGTGACTATGACTTTGCATTTTGACATGATATGCTAATATAAAGGTGACCTAAAACTATGTGGAAATGACCCTTTAGACTCCGAATTAAAGGTTATGAGAGGTGATTCACAAAGGAAATGACCTATAGACTCCAGAGTTAAAAGTTATGATAGGCGACCCTAATGCCCCCTAAGCCCGCACTCTTCAGTTGGGAATTTAACTTATCAAAAGGATAAGGTTACGCTAGTGACGACTAGTGAGGTATGAGCTTATAACCTAGAACTCTCAAAAGGGAGATATTAGGGTGGCCCCCAAAGGAAAAGAGAATAAGAAGTCTAAGTGACCTAAAATAAGTTATGTTGAGATATGTTGCTATGATTTTGTTTTCTAACTTATGTCTTGACTTTAGTATGGACATGCATTTCATAATGAAGTATGTTGCATTCATACCCAAGATGCATACTAAAATGAATGGGCCTTGGTAAATTACACTTTAAAACCTTAAAATTGAACCTTATGCATGTTCACCCTTTTTAAAGAAACCAAGAGCTTCCTGGGACGTGGACGATGACATAGGATAGGAGATTTCCTTACTAAATTTCTTTATTAAGATTCTCATTCTCTCTATCTTCCTTTCTTTCGTCATGTCTAGAGGACCATGGCCACGTTCGTGATCTTCGTTGACACGCGGTTGGGAGGTGCACTACGACCGACCACCACTCCTACCACTTCGAGGTCGTTTGCGATACGCATTTTTGCATACATGAGACGCCCTTCGCTTATCCAGTTTCTAGCTTCCGGTTACCCACTTCCCTCTATGGTGATGATTTGATCTTCAAGCGTCCTGTGATGCTTTGAGGAAGGGTTTGGGTTGCGTACTGATGCAAGATAGGCAAGTGGTGGCCTATGCGTCGAGGCAACTTAAGCCACATGAGGCAAATTACCCTACCTATGACCTTGAATTAGCCGTTGTCGTGTTTGCTCTGAAGATTTGGAGACACCATTTATAGGAGTGAAGTTTAAGGTGTTCTCTCGTCATAAGAGTTTGAAGTATCTCTTTGATCAAAAAGAGCTAAACATGAGGCAAAGAAGGTGGATGGAATTCTTAAAGATTACGATTTTGGGTTAAACTACCATCCAGGCAAAGCTAATGTGTAGCTGATGCTCTAAGTAGAAAATCTTTACAAGTATCCCATTTGATGGTGAAGGAGGTTGAGTTAATTGACAGTTTAGAGACCTAAACCTAGGGATGACCTTGACCACTAAGGCATAAGAGCTTGCCATCTTAGTGTGACGAGTGAATTCAAGGAAAGAATTGCTCAAGCCCAAAGGGAAGATCAGAATTTCAAGAAACCTTAGAGGAGGAAGAGCTAATAAGTTAAAGGGTTTTACCTAAGGGAATGATAGTTTGTGGAGGTTTGAACGTCGTATATGTGTACCTGCTAGTGGTGACCTCCGAAAGGATATTTTGGAGGAAGCCCATAAGAGTCATTTCACCCTTCATCCTGGTGCCACCAAGACGTATCAAGATTTGAAGAAGATGTTCTGGTGGCCAGGATTGAAAAGGATGTGTGCACATGGGTGAGTAAGTGCTTAGTATGTCAAAAGGTAAAGATTGAGCACCAAAGACCCTCCTGGAATGTTGCAACCCTACCAATCCCCGAGTGGAAGTGGAATAGTATCTCCATGGATTTTGTAACTGGACTAGGACCCAAGCGAATCATGATGCCATTTGGGTAATAGTGGATTTGACTAAGTTCCCACTTTTTACCTATTAAGGTGACTTATTCCTTGGATAGGTTAGCACGGTTATATATATCAGGAGATAGTAAGATTACATGAATTAAGTCGACAATAATCTAAACGAGATCCACGATTCACGTCACGGAAGCTTTCAGAAGGCGTTTAGTTCAAAGCTGTGTTTGAACACGGCTTATCACCTAACGGAGGTCGATCTGAAAGAACTATCCAAACTTTAGAGGATATTTTAAGGGCATGCATTTTGGATCAAATAGGGAGTTGGGATAAGTACCTTCATGATTAATTTGCATATAACAACAGTTATCATGCAAGTATCGAGTATGACCGTAGAAGGCCCTTTATGGACGGAAATGTCAATCTCCCTTGTGTTGGTATAAACCCAAGAGTAGAGTTTACTGACCTAATATTGTGAGGAAACAATGAAACAAATTAAGAAAATTAGATAAGATTCTTACTGCTCAAAGTCGACAGAAAACTATGCGGACAGCGGCGAAAACCGCTAGATTTTGAGAGGGACCATGTGTTCCTAAGAATCACCCACACAAGGCATAGGTCGAGCAATGAAAGTAAAGAAATTGAGCCCTAGATTTCTTGGACCATTTGAAATCCTTAACAAAGTAGGATCTGTAGCTTCCGTATAGCCCTACCCCCAAGTTTTCCAACCTTCATGATGTTTTCCATGTCTCCATTAAGGAAATATCATTCTGACCCCAAGTCATGTACTAGAGCCAGAACATGTGCAATTAAAAGATGACCTCGTTTAATACCACCCAGAACGTTGACCGATGAGTTAAGCAATTAAGAAACAAGGTTGTACCCCTTCAAAGTAGCATGACGAGTGAGACCGAAGAATTCACATGGGAGCTGGAATCAAACATGCAAGCACAATACAGAGCTATTTAAGGGAATTTCGAGGGCGAAATTCTTTTTAAGGAGGGGAGTAATGTAACAATTTTTACTATCGTTTAGAAATCCGAATTACCCAAGGTAATTTTTCATATAATTCGAGACCAAACAATCCTCAATAAAGGAATATAACATTAGAAGAAAGGATAGGAGCAATTCGTGCAAGAGTTGCAAACAGATTTCTGTACGTGTAAAATGACCAAAATGCCCGGTTATTTTACTCAGAAAACGAAGTCGTGGGCCCCACCCATCCTCAAGGGGATGTTTTGATGTTAATAAGGGATTGTTTGTGTTATGTGTGTTAATAGAGGAGAAGAATCCTAATTTTGAGCTCCGACGCGAAATGACCAAAACGCCCCGCGGTTGTTTTAACTCGATTTGCGTGCCAACTAGCCCGAACCTCACTAAAATGTTTTAAAACATGTTTTTAAGCTATGATTAACCATTAGTTAAGCGGTTCTGGGCAATTTTTAAGTAAAATTACCATTTTGTCCCTCTTTTGTAGGTTGCGAATTTTGAGATTTTTGATTCGTATAGCAAAACATAAGCAATATTAGGCTCAAATTAAAGGTTATTAGATTCTAATTATTAATCTAGAGTCAAAATTATTTATTTAGATTGATTAGAACTTAAAATTGCTTAAAAACACTCAAATTGCTTACTAATTCACCTAAGCCCTTAATTGTAAATTCTCTAATTTGCAAAGATACCTACCTACACCTACATAATACATGGAACACACAAATTTTATCCTTCTTGGGCTGTAATGCACAAAATTTTGGTCCATAATGCATAAAATTTGTCAAAGAATGCACAAAAACCAAGGTATGAAAACAAGGAACCATGAAAACATGATTCCATGTTTTAAGCCACCAAACAAGATGATTTTTCTTCCTTGTTTCCTCCTCAAATTTGGTCAGACTTTCCTCCTCCCTTTGTCCATTTATGAACCTCAAAATCTCTATAAATAGGCATGCTTGAAGGAGTGTTAAAGGCTTAGTTCATAACTTACACAATTCTAGTTTTTAGAAGCACCAAAAGCTTTCTTTCTTCCTCCTCTTGGATGAAACTTCTTCTCCCATTTCTCAAAGAGATTTTCTTTCATTTCACTCAAGGAAACCAAGTTCTCTTCCTTTCCTTCAAATAAAATTAGGTAGGGAGTTATCTTTAAGCTTATTTCCATGTTTGCTAAGTGTTGTTCTTGGTTCAAAATGATGATTTCATGAACTTTCTCTAGCTTTTCTAATTGGTTTTCTTCTTTCTTTTTCTTTAAATATTTTGGCCATAAGGCCTATATGGGGATATGATGATAGCTTGATGATGAGGACCTTGAGTGTTGGTTGTAAATCCATCACAAGTTAGGCCTCTAAAGCTTGAAAATTCCACTTGATGCAAAACTTTAAAGAATGATGTTTTTATGATGTAAAAATAAAGATCTTGAGTTTAGAACTTGAAAGATGTATTTTTCACTTTGTCTTGCTAAGATATATTGGGTTGAATTTATATTTCTCTAAAGTCTTAGAGGAGCTCTAGTAAAGAAATAAAATGAACTTGCATCCATGTTTAAGTTTATGCCTTGCATAACCATGTTTACTTTCTATGTCATCACTAAATTCTCAAGAATGAATAAATGAACTTGCATATTCATGTTTAAATTTCCAAGCTTGCATTTCATGTTTATGTTTCAAGTTGTCACTTAATCTTCAAAGATAATAAAGATGATGCATCTCATATTTATTTTATGCTCTCACTTTATTTTATAATGGCTAAAAGAATGAATGCATGGCATGTTTATTATTATGTCATCACCTAAGAATCCTAGAGCTCAAAGACTTGCCCAAGTATCACAAGCAAAGTTGGAAAATGGTAGTATCCTAAGGATTCATATTTCCTTAAGATTATTGGAGTCAAAGAATTTATTCTTTAAGAAGTCTTGAGTTGGAGTTAATAAGAATTCTCTTCCCTTCACCGGTTCAATGCGGACTCCGCCATTATTCCTTTTCTTTTTTATTAGATTCTTCTCCCTCCACTGGTCAGTGGACTACCCAAGTCTCTCTTTCATATGTTTATATTTCCAAGTTATCACCTTATAAAGACAAGATTAAAATGGGTTGCATAGCATGTTTATAATTCTAGCTATCACTAAATCTCTAAAGCTCAAGACTTGCTCCTTTATCTTAAGAGAAAATTCTAATCATGAACATTCTTTCAATGTATAAATCGGCCTCATGATTATGGAGGCTTAAAGTCTTATAATTTCTTTAAAGTTTAACAAAAAGAATTAGTTACTAAATGAGTTTTGAAGCTTTGCAAAAATTATACGGGAAACTAGTACTTTATGTATACTTGAAATATGATTTTATGCAATTATATGAGGTTCATGATTCGGCCACCTATCTGAGTTTAGTACTATTGTATGATGATAGTTTAATATGTTTGAAGTTGTGATTATTATGATTTATTGCTAAGAGAATGATTCTATGCATGTTAGAAATAAAACTAGCTTCCAAAAAGGTAAAAGCAAGATTTCTAGAACTCTAGAGAATGAAATTTGTGATTCTGTCAGAACTTTTAGCAGCCCTAAGAACCAAGTACTATTGTGTTTATATAAGGGAGAATGATTCATAATTGGTTTAGTAATTGATTTTAGCACCATAAGGAAAGCCGGTAACAAGAAAGGGTTAAAGATGCAACTTCTAGCAACGTAAAGCCTTAAATATAACCTACTGCCTATGCTGTCCCATGTGGTTTAATAATGTACTTGAAGGTTATAATTAAGGGTAATAATGATAATGAATCCCTTAGATGTATAAGAAAGTAAGATAATGATTGAGGTTACCTGATTCTAAAGTTGTGCTTGTTTAAGGGAGCTTTTTGGTGAGAAATTATAATGATGCCTCTTTGATGTTTGAAATGATAAGTCTATGTAGTAATTTGATGCTTATTAAGTATTTGATTTCATTGAATAACTTCATGGTTTGCATGTTATAGTTGCTGTTGCAAACAATGAGAATGTTTATGCATCCTGATGATTATGAATTGAGAGTTGTATGATGATATAATATGCAAAGACTTAATGGTGACCTAAAATATATGAGGAAATGACCCTTTGGACCCATCAACTATAGGTGGTGAAAAGGTGATCCTGAAAAATGATCCTTTGGACCCAATGGAACTATAGGCAGTGAAAAGGTGATTCTTGCCCCTAGTCCGTTCTCTCAAAAGGGTAGAGACGAAATTTTACTTATCAAAAGGGATAAGTATATGCTAGTGACGACTAGCAAGGTATGAGCTCATAACCTAGATTACTCCCAAAAGGGTGGAGTATAGGGTGGCCCCAAGGAAAATAATGATGATGATGAGATCTTAAGTCACCTATGGCACTAAAGTAATGAAATATGTGCACCATGTTCTATGCATAGCACTCATAATGTGATGATGAGAGATATGATGTTTTTATATGCATAGCATTTATGATGTGATGATAAGGTATATGATGATGTTCTATGCATAGTCTTTATGATGTGATGATGAGATATACGATAGATGGAAGTTATTAGGGCATGACATGCTAATGCATTGTAAGACGCATGATTAAAATGGATGGACCTCGGTAAAGTATATTTCCGAACTTAATAAATGAAACTTAGCATGCTCACATTTCAAAATGAAACCCGAGTTCCTGGGGACGATGATGATGACACGATGCATATGAGGTGAGTAGTTCCTGAGATTCTTTTATAAGTTTCTCATTCCCTCTTCTTTCTTTCCATCTCGTCTTCAGAAAGTGATGGTGATGTTCGTGATTCCGTTGATGCTCTCACCTGGTAGATGCACGTGATCTTGTGAACCAGCTTATTATCCTTGAGGAACGTATTGCTAGACCTTGAGCGTGAACTCGGATATCTATTCCTATCTCTGAAGTGTTATAAATAGGTGCGTTAATAGATGTTTGTCCATCCATATATTATTTATGTTTTGTTCGATTGCCTACATCTAGCTTAACTCTTTGGTAGGCAAAATATCTGTGTGAAATGTAATTATGGATGTCATATGATGGAGCCAATATGATGTGTTCTTCATGATATGTCTCTTCATTTCTACTTTATCCCGATTATTGTTCACGTTATGCGCGGCTCATGTTTTCAATTATGTTTTTTTAAAAAAAAATGGCTCGTAATTTCACTAAGTATTTTCAAAGCATGATTAAGGAACTGAAGCAAAGAGTAAAGTCTAGTAATTAATAGATACGACCTAGGCATATTGGGTTAATTATTAGGGTGTTACAGAAGGTACATGATTACCCTGAGTATGTCCCCGCACGAGGCGTTTGAGCACCTCCGAGGACTCCCCCACCCGAATCTACTCTGAGACCACCTACGTCCCTATGGACATCGAGAGGGGCAGTGAGGACACGGTGACACGCGGAGGCTTGTACGACATTCAGAAATGCGTCCGCACCGAGGAGGTCATGTTCGTCCCCTTGCCCTCCATATGCTCGAGGAGCTTGCCCAGTTCATTAGGTATGTACCACCCATGGAGGAGGACCATCCCCGCGGAGATCGCTGATGGAGGACCCTACGGAGTCCGAGTTGTCGCAAGGATCCCTTTTTGCTGCATCTTTTGATGGGAATAACTTTTGGAGGAGCACTCTTAGGTCGAGGGAGGGGAAATGGTAGCTGGTATCTAGTATTTTGAGATTCCATGTATTTACGCTTTTGATGTATTTCTTTCTTGTTTATGTATCGAAGCTCAGCCACTATGGGTGTAACTCCACCGTTTTAATTCTGTATCAAGAACTATGTTATTTGTGTTATGTAATTTAAAGTTCATTTTATATTCATGAATGTTGCACTTTAAGCATGTACGTGCATATTTCTACTTACTTTGATGACTCTTAGCATTCGTTTATGTAACACGTGTGTGTATGGCTCACGTTTTGTTTTATGTTTCAAAAAGAAAAATTTTACCCATATTTCCCGCTAAGTATTTTGATAAGATGAACTTAAAAAATGGATCAAAAGAGTAATAACTAATAATTAACCTCAATACGTCCTAGGCGTGTTAAGTTAAATATTATGATGTTACATTCAAGCTAGGCTTTTGAGGGTTTGAAATCAAGATTTGAAGGTTTTGAGAAAGAAAAAATGGTGACTGTTGTGTTTCTTGTGATGGAAGAATGACAAGTCCAAATGATAAAGTTTGGTGACTTGTTTTTATCTTGAAATAAATGTAGTCTTTGTATAAATAAAGTATAATTTCTTTATAATAATAAAAGAGATGAATAACTAGGATTTAATCTTGTAAGTCAAGATTAAATCTTAGCCTTACACTTGGCCCTAAAAGATAATCATTATCCATTTATAAAGATTAAACTATATGTTGTTGTTAAAAATCGCACATTAAAATTACCGAATGGGTAAAAACCGTCGGGTAATCAAACATTATCCAAAAATTAATTTCATTTATAAAATCCTCATTTCTAACTATTTCTAACCTTAACCCAATGTTTTCTCAATTTCGGACATCTAGAGTCCTGATCTAGGGTTTAAGCTCCTAACAACAAGCGGGCCGTAAAATACTATTCATATTTTTTATACATCCATTGGATTGTCCTCATCTTTGCTAAAACTGTCAAATTTTTAAAATTTTCACTAATAAAATTCAAAATAATTTTTCAAATAATTTTTAGGGATGTTATAAATGGAGTTTTCCCAAATTTTCGCCCAATCAATTAATCATATAATTCATGCTACAATTATCATTTAATTGGCCACATAAGCATGCACCTCAAATTTGCATATATCTATAAGTATTATCACCAATATCTCATTGAAAGGTAAACATGCTACTACCCAGTGTTGTTGAAAATTAAGGACAAACTCAGCTAATGCATAAGTCATGCTCAACAAGATAAACACAATACAAACAGGAATCATTAATTACATAATCCAAGGATCAAGCATGCATAGTCATTAATACATAATTCCACATATTCACTTCAAGGCATTTAATTTCCAAACAATTCACATGAACATAGCTCACATAGTGTACCATTCACATCAATATCATCAAGTCACTAATATTTATACTTTAGCCCTAAAATGGGTCAAATAGAATTCCATAAGTATGTGGGTCAAAGTGTAAATTTCTATTTTTAGTAATTTTCTAAAACTAATGATTCTTAAAATTATTTTATACTTTATATGATACCCAATACCACTTAGATATATCATTTTTAAACATCACAAAATCAATTTTGGACCATTGGCCAAATTTATTAGACATTTAGTGAATGCCAACACTTCTAAAAAATTACACTTTTTGACACTTAGTGAGTGCCAACAATTCTAAAAATCATTCTTAATATTACAAATAGTATTTTGAATACATGAACATATACGAAATTATTTTGAATTAATTAGACTCATTTGACCAAATGAGCATGTTTGAAAAGCTCAAAGTGCAATTTTCATATTTTACAAAACTACTGAAACCAAACTCTTTTAAAAATCTGTTTAGACACTTAGAAGACTAAAAATAATTTTTACAACAATTTTTAACATGCCAAATAGTGATAAACAATGGCCAAATAGTAAGAAATGGCAAAAATTGAAAATACAATAAGTATTGAAAATTATATTTTTACCCCTTTTCTAATTATTAGTTTCTTCCAAAAATTGTTTAGACACTTTAAACACAAGAAATCATTTTCACACTTAGAGAAATCAATTTTTGACCTTAAAATAGTAGCTAAAATAAAATCACATTATCAGTCCTCTTGTTCAAAAATCATATTTTTACCCCTTATTAGTTTCTAACTCTTGCAAAAATTTCCTTGAACACCTTAGGCACAAGATACAAGTTTTAAATAAAATAAAACTAACCCAAACCCCATACATGTGCATGGCTCAAAAACACACACGTGTGTTTGTGTGTGTGTGTGTGTGTGTACATGTTCAAAAATTCCATTTAAGATGGTGAAAGGGAAGTCTTGAGCATTAGAATATATAAGGTTATGACTAGAAACATAAATATGCAATGCTTGATCATTTTAAGCCATTAAAAACATAAAGTGATGACTTGAAATACAAATATATAATGCTTATTCATTTTAAGCCTTTTAATCAGGACATTATACCTTAGAAAACAAAGATATCAAAAGTGTTTATCTTTAACCCCTTCAAGCTTAACAAGACAAAGACTTTTATCACAAAAATGCACAATATATGAACTTTAGCCCTCAAAGGGCATGAATAAGCTTTAGAGTATCTCTATTGGTGGTTCAAGAACCTTATTCCCTTAACTCATTATCAAGCTCGCATATGTAACAGAAGAAAATGTGCACTCTTTCTCTCTCTTTTTTTCAAACAAAGGATCAAGCTTTGAGCTCTAGAGATCATAAGCGTGATGGTTTTACAACCACTATCAAGAACTATCATCATCAAGCCATAGCGTTGATCGAAACAAAAACCAAAAGAAAAGGTAAGAAGCAAAAATGAAAACATGAAAACAATCCTTACCAAATAATGCTTCTTGCTTGTAAGATGAAAATGTTCGTTCTTTGCAAAGAGAGAAAAATCTTCTCCCTTGTATGGGTATAGGTTCTAGAGAGAAGAGGAAGGAATAAGAGATTTTTGTGGTGGTTTTTTGATGGAGGTGGAAGCTTAGGTGTTTATAGAGAGATTCATGGTGGAGTGTTTTTATTTGAAGCTTGAAGCTTGAGTTTGTGAGCAAGAATGGGGATTTTAGTGAAGGAGAAGAAGAATGTTTGCAATCAAGAGAATGAGAGTTTTTGTATAAACTTGGTGCTCAGGTTGTGACCAAAAAAGGTGATAAAGGAGAATGAGAATGTGAGTGATTGTTTAAGAATTTATGCTTAAAAACAAATCAAAATGAGAGGTAAGTGAGGAGGATCAGCCACGGCCTATATAGGGTTGAGTAGGGGATATTTGTATTTTGGTGTGTATGAAAATTAGGGTTGGGTGTGGGTTTAATTAGGGAATTGTTAGGGAATGATTATTTAGTGTTTAGACACTTTAAGCTTAGCTTAGGGTTTTTTGCATGCTTAATTAGTCTAAGCTCTATTAATTCAAATTTCAAAAGCAATACGGTCCTTAATCTCAAAGGAAAGCAAGTGGTAAAGTAGTTTTTGTCCTTTACTTTTATTTTTTTGTATCATAAAGTGCTTTTTATCTCTTTCTCACTAATATTTGATTAAGAAAGAGATTAAGCTTCTCTTAATCAATCTTGGGCCTCAATTAGTTGAAAATAATTAGTTTCACTCAAGATTAATTAATAAAAATAACTAATCTTTAATTGAGCTTAATATTACCTATACGTCTTTAATTACCTTGATTAAGTTTAATTAACATTAACTACAGGCAAAATAGTAATTTTACATAAAATCTCACCAGGACTCATTCAAACATCATATATCCCCTCAAATTAACATATCCAACTCCTAGGTGATGATTGAGTCCTTTCATCATTTAATCGGAGAGAATTCCTCATGGGCATTTTGGTAATTTCATGCATGGGAAAAATATGAGTTGGATTTTACCGATTGCTATCCAAATCACATAGTTCCATTCAATCATTAAACTAACCCTTACAATATAGCCTAAGAGGGCCGTTCGATTTCCATGCAAAAGGGAAAATCGAGGCGAAGGAAAATCGAGGGTTATATTTCTCCCTTATTAAAAAGAAGTTACGCCCTTGAAATTCTTTACCTAATAGTTTGGGTATTGGGACTTCATTTCTGGCTCCAACTCCAACATGAATTCCTCCGGTTTTCCCTATCCCTAAGCCACCTTAATCGGATACCGTTCTTATTCCTCAATTACTTAATCTCTCACAATCGTCATGGATGGAAGGTTAAAGGTTAGGTCCTTCATTAATTGTACTTGCTCTAGCTCTAAGACACAACTAGTGTAGAACTGACATTTCCCTAATTGACAAACATGGGAGACATCATGAAGGTTGGACAGATTATGGGGTAAAGCTATCAATATTCTACCGACTTGACTCTATCAAGAATTTCAAAGGGACCAAGGAATCTTAGGCTCAGCTTTTAACTCTCATAGCTCGTCCTATGCCTATTGTGGGGGTGATTCTAGGAATGCATGCTCTCCCTCTTAGAATCCCAATAACTTTCATTGTTTATCCGCATAGCTTTTCTGTCAACTTTGATAAGTGAGGATCCTATCCCTAATCCTCTGATTTGCCTTTCGTTTCCCTTACGACATCGGACCTAACATGATTTGCTCACCGGGCTTATACCAACACAAAGGGGATTGACACTTTCTTTCATATAGAGCCTCATATGGTGCCATACCAATACTTGCATGATATTATAACTATTGTTATATGCAAATTTGATCAAGGGCAAGTATTTCAACCCAAAATCATAGTCCTTCAAGAATTCCATCCATTTCCTCTACTTCATATTAAACTCTTCCTGATCAAAAAGGTACTTGAGACTTTTATGATTAGAGAACACCTTAAGCTTCACCCCATCCAGATGGCATCTCCACACTTTCAAGGCAAACACTATGGCTACAAACTCTAGGTCATGCGTGGGGTAATTGGCTTTATGAGACTTTAACTATCTGGACGCATAGGCTACCACTTACCTATTTTGAATCAACACACAGCCCAAACATTTCCCATAAGTGTCACAATACACCTCGAAAGGTGTATTACAGTTAGGTAATACTAACACTTGGGTTGTGGCTAACCTCATCTTCAGCCCTTCTCATACTTTGGGGTCCAAACAAAGGGGCATTCTTCCTAGAAAGCTTGTAAAAGGGTAAGGAAGTATGAGAAAATCCTTAATGAACTTATAGTAATAGCCAGCTAATACTAGAAAGCTTTGTATCTCTTCATTGAAGTAAGTCTCTCCTGCCTTCAAGCCTATATCTTACTAGGATCCATTGCAATACCTTCTTTCAACATCACATGTATTCAAAATTTTACTTGCTCCAAGCCAGAATCACACTTTAACAATTTTGCATACAACTTCTTTTCTTTTAAAATCTCTAAAACTATCCTCAAATGACGCTCATGCTCCTCGGATCTTCGAATAGATGAGTATAGCATCTATGAAAACAATCACAAACTGATTTAAATAAGATCTAAAGATCCTATTCATGTAGTGCATGAATAGAGCATAAGCATTGGTAAAACCAAATGACATCATTGTGAATTCAAAGTGACCATATTGGATCCTAAAAGTAGTCTTAGGGATGTCATCGTCCTTTACTCTAATTTGATGATAATCCGACCATAAATCGATCTTTAAGAACACTATTACTCCCTTCAACTGATTCATCAAATTATCGATCCTTGGCAAAGGTACTTATTCTTCACAATTACTCGATTTAATTGCCTATCCATGCAAAGTCTCAAGTTCTCTTCCTTCTTTTTCACAAACAACACCAGGGCTCCCCATGGTGATGCACTAGATCTCACAAACTTTTTCTCTAAAAGCTCTTCTAATTGAGCTTTCAATTGTAACACCATAACTTTTAACACAATACGCCTAGGATGCATGATGGTTAATCGTTGGTTGTTACTCTTTCGTCTTAAAACTTTACTTAATTTTTAAATTTTGAAAGTCTGTTTATGGAAAATATGACCTTTTTTTTTAATTTGAAAGACCAAACTATGAGCCGTTCTCGTATAAGTTATAGCGTATGAATATTTATCATATAATATGTAATAAGAGTATATCTCATCAGCATATTCTTAACTATCCATCACATAACATACATGCAAATCCACAACAGAGCATATCATAAACTGAAAACATTGTAGCATAACATTAACTGGAAATATCATATCGTATAATAATAATAATACAAGATATTCTACAAGTATAACACAATAGATGGACCGGGCCTACCAATAGTATTTGAGCATACAATAATTCAAAAGCTAAGCATAACAATGATGTAGCCAAACCCATCGTGGGTGCATGTCTACTAAACTAACTAATGAACATGCGTGAAGATAGGACGACCCCTAAGTGAATGCAAATAGGAAGGACTATACCCTACTTTTTGCGCACTCTAATTCATACCCGAGTGCAACTCCTACCGGCATCTGAAGAAAGTCCATAGACATCGCCATTAACCTTGTCTGAAGACAAGATGGAAGAAAGAGAGGGAGTGAGAAACTTATACAAGAATCTCAGGAGGTTTTTCCATCTCCACACATGTGTCATCATCGTCATCTCAGAACCTTAGGTTCCATTATGAAAATGATGGACATAAATAAGGCTCATTTATTAAGTTCCAAATACCATTAACCAAGGCTCGTATCTTTTAACATGAATCTTAATGTTATGAATACAACATACCACATGATGAATGCATGTCAATACCTTATGCAACATATCATACAAATCATAGTAAATTATCATAGCATAAGGAATACAAAACACCATAGCATAACCTTTCATCTTTAATCTCTTAGGTGACTTAACTTTCTTATTCTTTTCTAAGGGCCACCCTTACTCTCTCCTCTTGAGAATTCTAGGTTATGAGCTCATACCTAATTAGTCATCCCTAGTCTACATTTATCTTCTCGATAAGCTAATTCTCAACTTCCAAAGTGAGGGATAGGGGGCATAGGATCACCTTTCATAACCATTAATTCCTAGAGTCTAAAGGATCCCTTATTGGATCACCTCCCATAACCATTAATTCCTGAGTTGGAGGATCATCTTCGTGTGTCTTTTGTCACATTTAATCATAGCATGTCATTTAGAGATACAAACATGAGCATATAATCATAGCAATCATCATAACTTATCATTCAACATTTTCATGCTCACAACTTCATAATTTTTCTAAGTCCACAAATTTGCCAGGAAATCCGATAGCATAATGGCTAGGAATGGAGTCTTCCCAAATTTGCTTCCTATCATATAACATATCAATCATGCATCTCAATTAATCATTCATAATCACAACATGCCACAAATCATTATATCATTAATAAGCATGCATCTCATCTCGCATATATCCATAAGTATGTCATCATCAACATCTCTTTAAATGGTAAACATGCTCCTACCTAGTATACCAAAAATCAAGAACCAGACTTAAGCTAATGTATAGGCTATATTCAACAGGATATATGTGCAATATAGATAGTAATCATCACTTGCATAATTCAAGGATCAAGCATGAATAGTCATCAACACATAATTTTTGCATAATCACTTCAAATCATATAATTTCCAAATAGTTCATGTGAACATAGCTTTCATAACATATCCACCACATCAATATCATCAAGTTATTGATAATTATACTTTAGTCCCAAAGGAGTCAAAACTAAAATTTCTAAAAGTTTATGGTCAAAGTGTAAATTTTCCATTCAACACGTTTTTTCAAAGCTAGTGATTCTCAAATTAATTTGCACTTTTAAGGGACCCATACCACTTAGAAAATCATTTAAATTCATCATAAAAAACTATTTTGGGCCATTGGCCAAATTTTATTAGATTTTAGAGGTCAAAGTGCAAAGTTTCCACTCTTTGACACTTAGTAAGTGCCAATGCTACTAAAAATTATTTTAACATCATAAATGATATTTTGAACACATGGACATATTCAAAATCATTATTAACTCTAATTAAACTCATTTGGCTAAAATTCCCATAATGAAAAGTTTAAGGTATAACTTTTCACATTTTACAAAACTATGCAAGCTAACACTTGTAATTATTCTTTTAGGCACCTAGGATGCCAAAAATAACTTTATAACAATTATTAATATTTTTTAATCATGTGAAAAATACCAACAAGTACTAAACAATGATGAATAGTGACAAATAGTGTCAAAATTGAAATGACAAAATGCTTTGGAAATTACATTTTTATTCCTTTCTAGTTACTAATTTTTTCCTAAGATGCTAAAAATAATTTTTACAATAATTATTAATATATTTTAGTCACGTGTAAACTAAACGGTGCTAACAGACAAACAATGTCAAAATTGAAATTACAAAAAGCTTTGGAAATTATATTTTTATCCTTTTCTAGTTACTAGTTTTTCCCAAAAGCTATTTTAAGATATTTAAAATACATAAAATCATTTTATCCCCTTGAGAAATTAAATATTACCATTAAAATAGTAGCAGGACTTAAAATTTCATTAATAAGGTTTTATTTACTTAAAATCATATTTTTTCTCCTTTTGAGTTATTAACCATTTCAAATTTCTGTGTATACTCTAGACATAAGATTCAAGTTTTAAAATAAAATAAAACCAATTTCAAACCCAATATTCCTACTTGGCCGAAATATATATATATATATATATATATATGTGTGTGTGTGTGTGTGTGTGTCCATGATGAAAATTTCCATTTAAGACAAAATGGGCAATCCTTGAGCTTTAAAGGCATAGGTGATTACTATAATCATAAATATGCCATGCAAGCTTATTTTAAGCTTATTTTGTCCAATATTTATTTTATTTTATTGGTTTGTCTATTTGTATTCGTATTGGTTGTTTGTTATTCACATAAAAATCAAGTCATAAGTAGCTATTTTAATTTCTTTTTAGCCAATCCTCTTGACCCATTTAAGTTTGTTTAGACACTTTATTTTTGTTTGTTGTTTAGCCTGATCCATTTCAGCTCAAAATAATAATAATAATAATAATAATAATAATAATAATAATAATAATAATAATAATAATAATAATAATAATAAATTGAAAATAATGAAAGAGGGCGTGTTGGTTTTGAGCTTTTCAAGTTAACTGTGATATGTAAAACAAAAGAAACAAAACCATGACATAACAAAACAAAGAAAAAGAAAAGGAAAGTTGAGTGGAACATCATCATCATTTTCTTCATCCTTTGCCTCCAGGATATATTTCTTTCTGGTGAAAGTTGGATCTCCCAAGCCAAAATGGGGTCATCATGAAGTTTGTTCGATTACAACACCATAAATACATACATCATTAACTAAAAATAGGAACGGGAACAATACCAAAAAAATCAGAATTTGATCAAGTGAAGGTACAAAATTTTTGTTCTGATAGCCTAGAGTGTTCTCAAGGAGCATCATGCATTTTGACATTTTGTTGTTCCATTTTAGTTGTGTAGGCATGTAGTTCCCCACTCAATCATCGCGGCCACCCAAGGGCCTAACTCGTCAAACCCAACTAGAAATAAAACAAAAAACCAAACAATATATCAAACCCAAAATCAAATAAAAAAGGAAAATAAGAATAAGAATAAGAAGAAGCACGACCACACCCCTTCGCGGCGGAGCGGTCCCCCGAAGCTCGCAAACCACCTCTCGAATGCCGGTTTCTCTTCCCATGCGTCGGCGGCGCCATCCTCAGACCCTCCGCCTTTCACCGTTATGCTCAGAGGTCCGCCACAGGGAACCCGCGCCACCTGCGCGCCCCTTCCCCGATCTCGGTGCACCGCCGACTCCCTACATGGAACCAGGGAGCTTCCTTCTTGGCCGCCAAAAACCCGACTGGTTGCGAGGATCGCACCCCTTAACCCAGCAACCCCTCCTTCCGTGGCGGACCACTCCTTCTCCCTCTGACTCCGTTAAACCGCCGGGTTCGGCCTCCCTTCATGTGCCGCGCATATGCCCGCAAGCTGCTCCCTCTCTCGCTCTCTAGCTCCTCTCTCTCTCATACACTCTGCTTTCTCTTCTCTTATTTGTGTTCTGTATGTGTGTGTGTGTGTGTTGGTATGGGGGGAAGGGAATTAAAGGTAGTATTACTATTATTATTATTATTTTGTTATTTTGATGTAAGTGTGTGTGGGGGAGGGTAATAGAGTTAGGAAAATATTATTATTGTTATCTTATTTAAGTATTTTATTTTATAAAAAAAAAAGAGTTTGCAACATGTTAAACCATTCAGAATTAAATAAATTATTTTCATAAGTAATTTCATTATGTGAAAAAGAAAAATAAAATAAAATAGTGATTTAATTATTTTTTGATTTTGAGTGAATCAAATTTTTAAAAAAAAAATTAGTTTTTTTAGTTTAATCATTTTATATGTTTATGTGTTGTGTGTTTAAGTAAATTGTGTAATTATATCCTTTTTTTAGTTTAATTATTGTATATGCTTATGTGTTTTATTTAGCTTAATCATCTTATATGTTTATGTGTCTTGCTAAAATTAATTGAGTAATTGTGTTTATAAATTAATTTTGTCTTTCTAGTTTAATTATTTGTATGTGTTGTGTGTTTAAATAAATATTATCATTGTATTCATTTTAATTTTTAATTATTGTATATGCTTATGTATTTGTGCTCAAATTAAATTGTGTGTTTATATTTTTGAATTAATTTTGTTAAAATTAGAGCTTGTCAAAATTAATAAATATTCGATATTACGCAACAACTTATGATTTTGATGTATGATTTATCATCCCCAAGTTTCATAAGAATGTAAGGGTTTATTGTATAGTTCATACTATCCTAAATCCTGTGCAAAAGTGGGTTTTAATTTCTTCATAAAATCATTTTCACAATTAAAAAATAATCAACACATCTTTATTTTCTTTTAATTAAAATCTATCAACACAGACTCATTTCTACAGAACGACGTGGCTTTGAGTTCCTCATTACACCAAGGATACATGACGTAGCAAACAACTATCAAGTCAAAATTAATTTTTCATTAAATTGTGTTCTCATTTATTTTTTATTTCTTTCTTTAATTCCATTTCATTTTATTTTATGTTTGTACATAATTGTGATCATTTAAGGGATAATTAAATATTATTAAAATTATAAACAAATTTGCATAATAACTCTAGGTAACGTATTTATACGGATGTATTAGGGTGCAAGTGGAATTAAGTTTCCACCCTTCCCTAATCATAATCAGACTTCGAACCTCAGATTTCTTTTAAAAAGCCAGTTTACGAATTAAAAAGGTTTTCCAATTTTTCCAGAATTAAAATTGGTGGCAACTCCCATTTTATTTTATTTTAAAATCGTCAACATCCTCGTCGCATGTGCCCTTGGGTACGTTGTGACAAATATAAGTTGATAAGATGGAAATATAAACATAGTATAAAAGCAAAGGAAAACTTAAGAATAAAACCCCTACCAAGTGTGCTTCTTGGTTGAAATGAAAATGCTTGATCTTATGCAAGGAAAAGAAGAAAAATATTCTCTTGGAAGGATGTGAGGTTTTGGCCAAGTGAAGAGGAAATAAGGGAGATATTTTTGTTGTGTTATTATATTTGGGGATAAAAGCTTAAGTGTTTTGCAGGTGATCCATGGTGGTGGTGTGTTTGTTTGAGGTTTGAAGCTTGGATGAAGAAGAAAAATGGAGGTTCTTGAAGGTGAAGAGGAAGAGGAAGGGAAGAAGAGAGCTTAAAATAGAGAGATAAGAGCATTTTTTTGACATAACTTGGTGAACAAGTTTGGCCAAAAATGTTGATGGTAAGAATGAGAGAGAGTGTGTGTCTGTGTGTGTTTGGAAAAAATCAAATTATGAGAGTGAGAATAGAGGGGTTGGCCGAAATATTTCTTGGGGTTTAGGTGGGATTATTTTTGTGTTGTGTGTGTGTTAGGATTAGGATTAAGGGAATGTTTAATTAGGAAATCATTAGAAATTGATAATTAGGTGTTTAAGGTTTTCAAGACATGGTTAGAGGGTTATTTTGCATGATTAATGAGGCTAAACTCAATTTATTCAAAATTCAAATACCAACATGTCCCTAATCTAAGGATAAGTAAGAAAGATAATGTACCATTTGTCCCCTACTTTTGCTTGTGTCTCATAAAGCACTTTTATTTTTTTGACTAATATTTGATTTAGAATGGTATTAAGTTTCTCTAACAAATATTGGGCCCCAATTAACTCCAAATTAATTAATAAAAATAGTTAATATTTAATTAGAGCCTAATATTGCCTATATTCCCTTAATAACTTTAATTAAGCTTAATTAGCACAAACTAGGGGTAAAATAGAATTTTATATAGAACTCTATAGAACTCATCCAAACATCATATATCCTCTCTAATTAACATACCCAATTCCAGGTGATGATTGGCTCTCCACTTAATCCCACGTTAAATGACCTCAGGGCATTTTTGTAATTCGTACACTTGAAGAACTAGGATTTGAGATTTTTACATATATTGCCACCCAAAACATATCTAGTCACTTTCAAACATCAAAATAACCCCTTGAAGAAGTTGGATTTGGGGTCCTTGATTTCAATGTAAAAATGACTTCAAGAGCATTTTGGTCATTTTGTACACCTTTCTGTTTAGATTTAGATTGTTTTCATTTCATGCATTACCAAACAAAATCAATGTTCATATCTTTACTCATTCCTTATGAAGACAATATGTAAAACTTAGGTTTTTCATATCTCATAAATGAATAAAGAGAGGCAACTGAACACCCAATTTTGTCCGTCCATAAAACAAAAACAAAGTTTTTCTTGCATATTTTAGAGTGTCGCTCATTTATAGACTCGTGTTGGTAACTTTATTTTGTTAAATGAAATTGCGAATCATTTCAAGTTTTGTCTATAGTTCTTTGTTGTGTGTAATCCAAATTCAATTCAGATTTCTTTTAGGTTCATTTTCTGATGCTTACGGTTTTGTTTCATGTGCATTAAAAAAAAATCAATCCATTTTAACCTAGATTATTAGCCAAGAGAGAAGGCGCACTTATTAAGGCCTGACCCATGTAAATCCCTTTTCATTAACCCATTTCATTATCAAAACAAAATAAAATAAAATAATAATAATAAAAAAAACACCAATTTAATTCTTGTCCATTTGTAAAACAACAAAAATGAGAAAAAACAAAAGCGGGAAGCCAGGGAGTCACGGGCTCTCCAAACCATGAAGCAACAATAACATGGTGATGATGGGGGTTTGAAAAATTGGAAAATGCTTAAGACCATATAAGAGCTCCTCTCCACTTCTCGCAAAAGGACGAACTTTCTTCGGTGGTGAGCGGAAAACTGAAAGGAGAACCGCCACACTTCAGCCGCCGCTAGCCTCAGCCCTCTTCGGAAGATCGCGCCCAACCTGGCCATCACCCCTCCATGTGCTCTTACCATCGCACCGCTTAGACTACCACTTCCTACAAATGCTCCTCCCTTGGACGCGACCTCCAACCGCGCAAACCTCCACTTCAGAGCCATCCCTCACGTCGCCGCCTGCAACACCCCGCCTCCTGTCTCCCAACGCGATTCTCTTCTCAGCCAAGCATCTCAGCCATGGATGCTGGCCTTCGCGGTCGCGGATGCGGCCTAATTTTTATTCTTCCCCTTTCCTTACATCGTGGAGGCCGCACCCTGTCCCCGTCACGTCACGCGAACCTCCCGATCTGCCTCCCCACCATGAAGTCCCTCCTGCTTCGCAACCTACCATCATCCGCGACCTATACCCCACGGCCTCCTCCTCGCACCACAAAACATCACGGGCGTCCATTCTAGCCTCCTTCCCTAGCCTCACGACGGCTACTCCTCTCCCGGCCTCCATCTCTCGATCTCTCTCTCGCCTCACTCTTTCTCTCTCAATTCTCTCATTCTATCTCACTTCTCTTTCTTCTCTCAATTTCCCTTCTTTCCTTATGTCTTTGTGGGTGTGTGCATGTGTAGCGTGTGTTAAAAGGAGAGAAGAGAGCGGTGTGTGTGTGTGTGTGTGTGTGTGTGTGTGTGTGTGTATTAATATTAGTGTGTGTTAAAAATAGAATTAGGTTAGTAAATTACGTTAATAAAATTAAATTTATAATTTTAGTTTAAGTGAAAATATGATCAAATAAATAAGGAGTTTTTGGTTCTAATTTTTTAGTTTTAATTTTAATTACATTTTAAATTAGTGTTATTTCGTTTAAATAAATTTTTGAGTTTGTTTGTTTAGATTTGGATGTGCTTGTTTGGTTTAGTGTTTGTTTTATTTTTAACTTTTAGACTTGCTTATTTTAGGATTGATTTAGTTTGAGTTTAAAATATAAAAAAAAGGATTCATTTCATTTTCAGTCATAAAATAGATACTTGAATTTTTAAAAAAAAAATTATTTTATTAATTGATGAATTGCTTTTATTTAATAAATAAATAGAATTAATTGAACCAGGATGGTTTATTAATTCTATATCCTGGAATATTTTAGCTGCGATAACTTGATATTCAAAATTCCTTTTAAAAAAATTAAAATTAATCAAATCCACAATTATTTTCTACAGAACTATGTGACTTTGAATTCCCATTGCACAGGGAATACGTAGGAAGGCAATTCAAATCCTGCAAGTCAAAATTTAATTTTTATAAATTTTTTGTTTTAATTGTAAAATTTTTTTTTAATGAATTTTTTTTATGAGACATTTTATTTCATTTAATTTTCATTTCTTTGTCAAATATTTTGTTTCAAATAAAAAAGATTAATTTAGCCGTGACGGCTTGTTTAACTGAGCTTTTAGACACCTAGTATGAAGTTTGGTGTTCAAGATTTAGTTCTTTTAATAAAAAATTTCCTGTTTATTTTCTTGTAATAAAAATGTAAATAAATATTTTGAAGAGTTATTAATAATTTGCACAAATCAGTTAAGGTACCGTCTAAGGGCGGGTGGATTAGGGGTGTGTAGGATTAATTTCCTACCCTTCCCTATAATCACAAACAGAATTCAAATTTAGTTTCAAAGGTCATTTCTTTTAAATAAAAGGGTTTTTCCATTGTTTTCCCAATTTAAATAAACTCATGGCGACTCCAAATTTTAATAACTCTTTTTCCCCGTCATCGTCGTAATCCGGTTGTGACACCTATTTATAGAAAATGAAACACAATAGGGTGTTATGGGAGGAGTTGAGCGGTTGGTCTTTGGAGGGAAAGGAAGAGAAAATATCTCTTTGCAATGTATGGTTTTGGGTATGGCTAGGTATGGACAAGCATGGTTCTTTACGCATATTTTAATTAAATCTCAACATGTGATGGATGAATTTGGGGAGGAGTGGCGCCATGATTAAGGCATAATGGGGGAGGAAAATCTCATTTTTAATGTTGGTTTACAAGTATGTTTAGGAGTTGATTTGGTTAGGCCATGGATTAGAAGTTGTAATTTGTGTTTTAGGTGAGATAATGGGTAATTAAGGTGGTTTAAGACGAGATTAAAGAACGGTCTTGCTTGATTAATGCAAATCCACCTTTACTAGGGAGGAATATCATCATGTGACAACTTTCATGATTTAAAGAAATTGATTAGAATCTTTACTATTCATGAAAATGTGACATAAAGTCTTAAATCAAGAAAATGATTTTGAGTTTCTAAGCAATCTTAGGTTCTAATTAACCTTAATTAATTATTTTGACTCTAGATTAATAATTAGAATTTACTAATCTTTAATTAGAGCCTAATATTGCTTAGGTTTTGCTAATCACATTATTAGGCCCAAAATGCACTTAGCTAGGGGCAAAACGGTAATTTTTGACAAAAACCTCCTGGGACTACAGGCTTAACCTAACTTTAAACATTACTTAAAAAGCTCATTTAAAACCTTTTGGTGAGTTCAGGGCTTAAGCAAAACGAATAAATAAATTAATTAGCCATAGGGGTGTTTTGGTAATTTTACGCATCGAAAACTAAAAATGAGATTCTTCTTCTCTATTAACACACAAAACACATATAATCCTATATCATCATCAAAATATCCCCTTGAGGATGGTCGTCCGGCGATCCTCATTTTGGGTAAAATGACCTTAGGGGCATTTTGGTCATTTGTACATGGGAAAAATCAGGCGTTACAAGGTTTACCTTCTTAGGTAACCTCCCATAACCATTAACTCCTAGAGTTGAAGGATCCCTTATTAATCACCTCCCATAACCATTAATTCTTAGAGTCAGAGGATCATCTCCATGTGTTTTTTTGTCACCTTTAATCATAGCATGTCATTTAGAGATGCAAATATGAACATATAATCATAGCAATCATCATAACTTATTATTCAACATTTTCATGCTCACAACTTTATAATTTTTCTATGTCCACAAATTTGCCAAAAATCCAGCATAAGGCTGGAATGGAGTTTCCCAAATTTGTTTTCTGTCATATAACATATCAATTATGCATCTTAATTAATTATTCATAATCACAACACGCCCCAAATCATCATATCATTGATCACATAAGCACGCATCTCATCTCGCATATATCCACAAGATTTTCATCATCAACATCTCATTGAAAGGTAAACATGCTCCTACCCAGTATGCCTAAATCAAGACAACTTGCTAATGCATATGCTATACTAATGCATATGCTATACTAACAGGATATATGTACAATATAGATAGGAATCATCACTAGCATAATTCAAAGATCAAGCATGCATAGTCATCAATACATAATTTTTGTATAATCACTTCAAGTTATATAATTTCCAACCAATTCATGTGAACATAGCTTTCATAACATATCAATCACATCAATATCATCAAGTTATTGATAATTATACTTTAACCCCAAAAGGAGGTCAAAACTAAAATTTCTAAAAGTTTATGGGTCAAAGTGTACATTTCTCATTCAAAACTTTTTCTCAAACCTAATGATTCTCAAAATTAATTTACACTTTTAAGAGACTCATACCACTTAGAAATCATTTAAATTCACCATAAAAACTATTTTGGGCCATTAGCCAAATTTTGTTAGATTTGGGGGTTAAAGTGCAAAGGTTCCACTCTTTCACACTTAGTAAATGTCAATGCTTCTAAAAATTATTCTTAACATCATAAATGGTATTTTGAACCCATGGACACATTCAAAATTATTATTAACTCTAATTAAACTCATTTGGCGAAAATTTCCATAATGAGAAGTTGTAACACCCCGAAAAAAAATTACTTAAAAATTAATTTGAGCTTTATTAGTCGTAATTTCAAAAATATAACAGTTGGACACTAATGAGGGCGGCCCAACGGACCTGTCAAAAAAAAAAAAATTTCGGCCGATGAATAGTAACCTTGCGGGCCAACCGCGAGAAGTTGAAACCCTAGATTTGGGCCCCGAGGTGCCCGAAATTAGGAAAACATGAGAATGAGGTTAGGAATATCTGGGAATGATAATTTTATACTTAAAATTAATTTTCGGGTAATATCGTTTAATCGGTACGTGTTTACCCGTCGGCGAAATTTCTATACAGTTCTTACATTTAATGAAACTTGCAGAGCAAGTTGCCACCTAAGGAGGACAAGTGTGTGGCTTGAGATGTGCCACACAATTACACCTTTATGACTAACCAATAGGAATTGCACAAAATTACAATGATTATCTTCAAAGAAAACATTTTTGGACTTGAAAATTCTATGTATTTTGCCCTAAACTCAAAATATCAACATCTTATCATTTCCCTTCATCATAATTTCGGCCAGACCTCTCTAAGAACCATTCCTCCATTGTTCTTCCTCTCAAACTCCATTAACAAGCTTCAAGCTTGCAAAACCCTAGCTCAAAGTCACTAAAACCACAAACTCTCTTCACTAAACTTATTCTATTCATCATAACCTACAAATCTAACCGATTATAATTTGAATCCATCACTTTTTCCAACTTTGAGGGAACACAATCAGAGGTTAAAGGAAGGGTTTGATGTTGGTGGGGAAGCTTTGAAGTGAAGCAAAAGCATTCTAGAGCATCCTTTGGAGCATAGAGCTCAAGAGCTCTCAAAGTAGGGTTTTCGCTGCCTTTCTTGTGGAATTTTTCAATTCTGTTTATGCTTGCCCTAATTCCGAAAATTTTGATGATACTGATGGTTAACATATTGATATTGATGTATGAATTTTTGTGTTGTGTTTGGATGGTTTTAAAATGGGTTTTCTCTCAAGTGAAATTGGAACTAGGTTGCTGGACTGATTTCTGTCTGGAATCAGAATTTCTCACGAATTTTCTGAAAAATTTGTGGGTGGTTTCATGAGCCATGAAAATTATATGTTGTATTTAAGCCCTTAACATAAATACAAGAATTTTCTTGGGGGTTAATTTTAAGGTTTGATGCCTCAAAAAAATTAGGAACCGAATTGTAACTGTTGCTGTCTAAATTGTTGAGACTGAAGTAACAAACTTGCCCGAATTTTTAATCATAGCAATTGATTGAGATAGCTCCTGAAATTTTTACACAAGACTAATAACATGTTGAAATACCTCTGTGAATTTTCTTGTACCTTGATTCCATCGAATTCTAGGGTTAAATATTCTGAGAACACAAGTCTAGACTATGAATTTGTGACTTCTGACCACCAGATTTGCCTATTTTATTGAAGTGGTTATATAACTCTGATTGCCCTGAAATTTTTACAGGTTGTTTTAGACACATTGAAGTATCATGTGAAATTTTCCTTAAGGATGGAATGGCTGTTTGGTATGGTAACAAATTGTTGTGCCTAGAACTTCAATTCTGCCAGGATAATGAGATGTGGAAATGGCTGAAATTCTATGATAGTATGTGCATATCTTACTGTGTATGTTTGAGACATATGGGGAAAACAGAAACAAGGCTTAGAAAGAATTGAGAGGGAAGGCAAAAAGAAGGGCTTCCCTAGAAAAGTTATGAGTCAATAGACATGTCGGCTAGGCATAGACCTGAGTGATCCGAAATGGAAAAAATGAAGTTCGGTGATCTCAATAGGAATGAGCTCATGTCCTAGCAGTCTATGGTCCTCCTGAAATTGTGAATTGTGAATGTATCTCTCTGTGAGAATAAGCCTTCCCTATGTTGAGAAAATTGAGAAAGACATGAGAAATGGAGTTTCTAATGCATATTATTACTCAATCGATTATAGTGATACTATCCTTAGTTTCCCGACCTACGGGTTTTCAAGATTTCTGTGTATGATTTTGTATGAATATTGTATATGCATGAATTGCTTATGCCTACTGTGTGTAGTATATGGGGAAACTACCTACTGAGAATTTTATAATATTCTCACCCCTATGTGTTTGTTTTGCCGCTTCCAGGTTAAGCCAGGGATGGGGATGCTGCCATGCAAAGGAGTGTAGGATTGCTTAGTATAGCAGTTACTCTTTTATTCTTTGTACTTAGTGAAATGAGTATGTATGTAAATGTATTAGAAGACAGACATGTACTAAAGCTCATAGAGGAGCTTCCTTATGTATTTTTAGCTGTATGTTTAATAAACTTGATGTTTACTTGTAAGATGTTTTAATAGAATTACGCTTAGTTATCTCGTACGTAAATCGAGCTTGTTATAGATAATTAAGAGAGGTCCACTAATTAACAAGTAATATCTCTCGAGTATGATATCATAGTTTAAGAATGGGGATGTACTTGGGAGGATGTTACAAAGTCAAGTACAACTTTTCACATTTTGCAAAACTACTTAAGCTAACACTTGTAATTATTCTTTTAGGCACCTAGGATGCTAAAAATAATTTTACAACAATTATTAATATTTTTTAATCATGTGAACGGCACTAAACAGTACTAAATAGTGACAAACAATGTCAAATATTGACAAAAAGCTTTAGAAATTATGGAGTTGTTTGGAATTGTTTTTGTTTTTGTGTTTTAAAAATTGTTTTGAAAACAATATTTTGAAAACTGTTTTGGATAACAATTAATGAAACCAACTAATTACAATTATGTCATCATATTCTTTATTGTTTTAAAAATAGAATTCTGAAAACATCTTTCAACGTTTTTTAATTTTTGCTTTTAAAACAAAAAACCCAATTTTTCATTTTTAAAATCAATATGAAAAGAATAATCAACCAAACAAGTTTTTTTCATTTTTTATTTTTAAAACTAAAATTATTTTGTAAAATAGTTTCCAAATAGCCCCTACATTTTTATCCCTTTTTAGTTATTAATTTTTTCCTAAGATGCTAAAAATAATTTTTATAAAAATTATTAATATTTTTTAGTCACGTGAACACTATCAAATAGTCCTACATGCTAAACAATGACAAAAGTGTCAAAATTGAAACTACAAAAAGCTTTGGAAATTATATTTTTATCTTTTTCTAGTTACTAGTTTTTCCCAAAAGCTATTTTAAGACATTTAAAACACATGAAATCATTTTATCCCTTGAGAAATTAAATATTAGCATTAAAACAGTAGCAAGACTTAAAATTTCGTTAATAAGGTTTTATTTACTTAAAATCACATTTTTGCTCCTTTTGAGTTTCCGATCCTTTCAAAATTTCTTTATATACTCTAGACACAAGATTCAAGTTTTAAAATAAAATAAAACCAACTTCAAACCCAATATTCCTACTTGGCTAATATATATATATATATATATGTCCATGATCAAAATTTCCATTTAAGACAAAAAGGGCAAGCCTTGAGCTTTAGAGACATAGGGGATGACTAGAATCATAAATATGTCATGCAAGCTTAGTTTAAGTCTTCAATAATATAAGGTGACAACTTGAAAATATAAACATGGTATGCAAGGCTTGAAATATAAATATGAAATGCAAGTCCATTTCTAAGTCTTTAAAATTATAAGGTGATAACTTGAAATATAAATATGATATGCAAGGCTTGAAATATAAACATGAGATGCAAGACTTGAAACATAAACATAAATGCAAGTCCATTTTTATATATCATTAGAGCTCAAAAAATCAAGACCTCAAAGCGTGAAACTTTCAACCTCATTAAACTTAACAAAATAAGAGTGAACTTTAGAGTCCCTCAATTCTATGATTCTAATAACCTCATTCTCTTGGACTCACCATCAAGCTCAAAAATAACCATTGATAACAAATCATCATTATTTCTATTCTTTTTTTTTTTAAACCAAAGATCAAGCCTTGAACTCTACAAGTCAAACACATGATGATCTCACAATAATTATCAAGAACACTCATCATCAAGCTATGGTCTTGGTCACAACCAAACCAAAAGAAAAGAGTAAAAAGGAAAGGAAAACTTAAGAATAAAACTCCTACCAAGTGTGCTTCTTGGTTGAAATGAAAATGCTCGATCTTATGCAAGGAAAAGAAAAAAAATCTTCTCTTGGGGATATGAGGTTTCAGCCAAGTGAAGAGGAAATAGGGGAAGCATTTTTATTGTGTTCTTGTGTATAGGGATGAAAACTTAAGTGTTTTAGAGAAGACCTATGATGGTGGTGTGTTTGTTTGAGGTTTGAAGCTTGGATGGAAGAACAAAACTGGAGGTTCTTGAAGGTGAAGAGGAAGAAGAAGAAGAGAGCTAAGATGGAGAGAATAAGAGCATTTTTTTGACATAACTTGGTGAACAAGTTTGGCCAAAAAAAGTTGATGGGAAGAATGAGAGAGAGAGAGAGAGAGAGAGAGAGAGAGAGAGAGAGAGAGAGAGTGTGTGTGTGTGTGTGTGTGTGTGTGTGTGTGTGTGTGTGTAGAAAAAAATCAAATTATGAGATTGAGAATGGAAGGGACTGGCTGAAATGTTTCTTGGGGGTTAGGTGGGATTCTTTTTGTATTATGTGTGTGTTACGATTAGGATTAATAGTAGGTTTAATTAAGGAATGGCTAGGAATTGGTAATTAGGTGTTTAAGGCTTTGAAGACAAGGTTAGATGGTTGTCTTGCATGATTAATGAGACTAAACTCAATTAATTCAAAATTCAAATACCAATATGTCCCTAATCTTAAGGAAAAGTAGGAGAGATAATGTACCATTTGTCTTCTACTTTTGCTTTTGTGTCTCATAAAGCACTTTTGTCTTTTTCTCACTAATCTTTGATTAAGAATGAGATTAAGTCTCTCTAACCAATATTGGGCTCCAATTAACTCCAAATAATTATTTTGACTCCAAATTACTTAATAAAAATAGTTATTTTTTAATTAGAGTCTAATATTGCTTATATTCTCTTAATTCCTTTAATTAAGCTTAATTAGCACAAACTAGGGGTAAAATGGTAATTTTATATAGAAACTCCCAAACTCATCCAAACATCATGTATCCCTTCTAATTAACATATCCAACTCCCAAGTGATGACGGTCCAATTGTCACTTAATCCCGTGTTAAATTACCTCAGGAGCATTTTGGTAATTTTGTATACGGAAAACCAAGAAAGGAGATTTTCACATCTATTGCCATCCAAAACACATATAGTACCCTTCAAACATCAAATTAACCCCTTGAAGATAGCTGACCGACCATCTCAATTTCCATGCAAAAATGGCCTTAGGGCATTTTGGTCATTTTACACATGGAAAAAAATCGAGGATTGCGATTATCGCATAGATAGCTTTCTAAACTGTATATTGTCTCTTTCTAATGTTAAAATATTCCTTTGAGAATATGACTTGGCCATTCTCAATTCTCGTGCAAAAATGACCTCAGGGTATTTAGGTCATTTTGCACGAAGAAAATCAGGGCGTTATATCAACTCGATCAACTCTAGGGGTGACATCCTGAGGGTGCTATGGAGATAAGCCTGTCCCTGGGACCAACTCTATGGAGAACTCTATCTCTCTCACCAAAGGAAACTCAAGTATCTCATCAGGAAATACCTTGGATAGTTTCTACTAAGACTCATTAATACTCTCTCAAGCTACCTTGCTAGTGGTGGAGAAAATATACCTTGCTCTCTTTCCCACAACAGTTAACCTCTATGGCGATTAAGTAAAGGCTTAAGGTTTTAACAGGTGTACGAGGAATAAAATGAAAGATGACAGACTTTGTATAACAATCTAATAATACATGATTAGCAGAAAGCCAATCCATACCAAGAATCATATCTAAACCATGAATAGGTAAACAAAACAAATCCATGACATAAGATCTGTCATCAATGATGAAATGACAATTTAAACAACATTGATATATCCATGACAAAAAAGTGAAAAATATGATGAATGCAAGGATGCTCAATTATGTATAGGTATACAAGGCTATTAGTACCAATATCCCTAGCAACGTGCCAAAATTTGGTAGAGACTAGAGTGTCGTGGCTCTAGCTCCAACAAATTAATAAATTTATTTAAAATCAAATTGCACTAAAAATATAGTATAACGTGTGCAACTTGAGTCGTCTCCTAACGATATTGGTGGCTAATAGACTATGCGAAAAGGGAGGTTTGAAATAGCATTCAACACAAATTAAATGAGTAAGAATCTAAATATAATAAAGACACTAGCATAAGGATTCTAAAGGCCTATGATTTATCTATCATTCACACACACAATTTATCAAATATATGGTGGGTGACTTTTCATGTTAATTGTTTAATCAAACAACTAACTTAGCAAATCACACAATCATGCAATTAACTAAGTATTAGCTAACATACACACTTGAATTATCAAGTTCTCAAAAACACAAAACATGCATGCTAACTCAAATATCACTTGCAAGCCTAATTCTTAATCAAGAATTAATCTTAAATTTCTATGTCAACCAAGCATTCATCAATTAATCAACCAATTTATGCTCAATTAACTTCCCTAATTATGCATTCAATCCATAATCATGGACTAGCAATTACAATAAAGGTTCATTTCAACCATATGTTGAACCATAAAACCCATCCCATAATCATGTTCAAGAAGATATAAACAAGCTCGCTCAATTAAGGAATGTAGCTCATAATCATACAACCAAGTTCCAAAACTAAGATTAGAACACTTCATGCAGGTCATAATCATACAACCAAGTTCCAAAACTAAGATTAGAACACTTCATGCACCCACAAATCATAATTCATCAATCAATTAATGTAAATACACTAGTGATAGAAGAAATGTAAAGAGAATAGGAAAAAAGAAGCCAAACCATATATTGATTGAGTTGGGCAATGTCTCAAGGCAACCCTTGAACCTACACTTTAGTTTGTTATTATTTTCTCTCTACATCTTTCTCTTCTTCTCTCTCTTAGGGATTCCATTGGTGAAGGTGTTTTATCTTGGAGATTGTGGCAATGTTGTTGCTATTATTTTCAGGTTCTCTTATCTTCATTGTTGTAATCCTCCAAAGATGAAGGAGTAGATTTCTTTACTAGTGTAGGATCTTTGAACGGATTGGGATGATGTTTGACCCTTTGTTTCTATTGGATGCATTGGATTTCTTAATATTCTACAGTTTCTATTTCCATAATTATTGTGGTGATTGCTATAATCTTTATTGGAATAACTAAATTGGCGATCATCGTTAGGAAAACCCTTTGGGCATAAATTAATAGATCTATTGATTTTATGTTTGAGGAAAACATTATCATTAACTTTCTGATTGGTGGTTAGGCTATAGCAATTGGTTCATCAAATCAATGTAGTTTCTAAATAAATTGAGATTTCGTTTATTAGTTATTTACATTGGTCAAATTCTAGAGGTTGATTGATCAATAGTATAATTGCTAGTAATTTATTACTAATAACCACCAATGGGTTCAATATTTGGTTAATGATAACTAGTTTCAATCCTATGAATACCTTGCACTAGTGCCTTCTCTATTATTGCTTTTATCTTGTTGCTATTATCTTTCAATTTAAATGATTTGCTTTAATTCTCAAAGCCCCCATCTTCCCAACTAAGTATTGAAGCCTCCTTGAGAGATGACCTAGGTTGTGCCCTTTACTACATTTTTTGTGCAACTTAGCACTTTATAAATTTTAATTTGTTTGTGTCGCACAGCTCGTATCAAGGCCCCCATCAACCTTGGCTCTATCCTCCTTTAGAGCCTTCTTACTCTTCGAGGTCCTTCATCTTCCCTCCGAGGTCGGACATATCCTTTTCCTAACCCTTTTCCTTAGCCTTATAAGTCAACCTTCCCCCTTGAGGGTGAGACCTGTTGAGCATTAAGGACCATCTCTCGAAGACCTACTTTCTAGATCTCCAGAAGTCGACCTACCTCTTAAAGGCTAAGACCTCAGCTCTTCCTCATAGCAATGGAGGAAGCCTATCACTTTCACCAGGTTCTCCTAAAGACGGAAATGACCTTCCTCAAATCTTATTGGCGAACGTGCAGATAGAAGGTGACATTTATAGATCCCGCTTATGAATTCCTTGAACTTGAAGTTAGGGGCGAGAGAGGCAAGGTTGGGAAGCCACCTTAAGAGTGGGAAGGAGGATTGACCTCAAGCTCAACTGAAGAAGACTCTTCCTTTTCTTCCCAACCCTTGGGGAGAAGGAACCCGAAAAGGTAGCCTCAAAGGATGTTTCTATCTCGAGGCTGGAATGGAGGTCGAAGACGAAGCCCTAGAGAACGCAGAAGAGTGAGGTTCTTCTTGGAAGCCATATTTGTAAAAGAAAAAACACATGAATAAAAAACAAAGTATAAATAGGTCAGGTGAAAATTGTAAAAGCTACCTAAGACTGACCTATGTGCGACTTTGCATCCCAATGGACACGTCTATGATCCTCTTCAAGTTCACATGAGTGGGATGTTTCCCCCATGTGTGGGTGAAAAACTTTAGAATGGCCACTTCCTTGGACATGGCCACTTCCTTAGAATGGCTAAAAGAATCAACGTATGACATGTTTATTTTTATGTCATCACCTAAGGATCCTAGAGCTCAAAGACTTGCCCAAGTATCACAAGCAAAGAAATAAGATTATTGGAGTTAAAGAATTGATTCTTTAAGAAGTATTGAGATTGGAGCTTAAAAAGATGTAATAATAATTCTCTTCTCCCTTCACTGGTCCATGCGGATTACCGCTCTAGTTTCTTAAGATTCTCTCTCCCTCCATTGGTCCTATGCGGACTACCGCCGCCCAGCTTCTTGCATCATGTTTATATTTAAAGCTCTTGCATCATGTGTAATTTTCAAGTCATCACCTTAAATCTTAAAGATAAAGAAATGGATTTGCATATCATGTTTATAATTCCAAGTTATCACCTTATAATGACAAGATTAAAATGAGGTTGCATAGCATGTTTATGATTCTAAGATATCACATAAATCTCTTAAGATCAAGACTTGCTCCTTTTATCTTAAATGAGAATTTTAATCATGAAGATTCTTTCAAGTTTAGCAAAAAGAATTAGTTTCTAAAAGAAATTTGAGGTCTTGCAAAGACTTTACAAGAAACTACTATTCCATGTACACTTAAAATGTGATTATGATAGGTTCATGATTCAGCCACTAATCTGAGTTTATTACCAATGTATGATGATGATTTAATATGTTTAAAGTTGTGATTATTATGTTTATTGATGAGGGAACAATTATATGCAAGTTAGAAGAGAAACTAGCTATATAAAACAACGTAAAGCAAGATTTCTAGAACTCTAGATAATGAATTTTATGCAATCTGTCTAGAACCTTTAGTGGCCTTAAAAACCAGATTTTATTATGTTTAGATAAAGGAGAATGATTCATAATTGGGTTAGTAATTAATTTTGGCATCGTAGGGAAAGACGTAACGAGAAAGGGTTAAAAACGTAATTTCTAGCACATAAAATCTTAAGAATGACTTACTGCCTATGCTGCCCCATATAGTCTAATAATGTTCCTAAGGCTTATAATTAATGGTAATGATGGTAATGAATCCCTTAGATGCAAAATTAATTAGTTCAATAATTGAGGTTGCCCGATTCTAGAGTTTCGGTTGTTGAGACAATTTCGGTAAGAATTGATGATGATGCCTCCTTGATGTTTTAAATGATAAGTCTATGTAGAGATTTGATGCTTATTAAGTATTTGATAATATTAAATGATTTCATAGCTTGCATGTTATAGTTGCTATTGCAAACAATGAGAATACTTACACATGAAATAAAGAAATATTCTTTGTTATTTAAAAATTACCCTTGTTCCTGGAAGAAAGTGTACTACTGTAAAAGTGTAATTTGGAAAGGTTCTGGCTAGGAAAGACTTGGTATTTAAGCGTGTCTATTTGTGACCCACCTCTCTTTCCTGGAATCTCCAGATGCATGTTTACAGTTGGTATATATTATTTCGGCATAAGGTTATAAATGAGAAAATGTTATGATGATTATGAATGAAGAATTGTATTATGATATAACATACAAAGATTTAATGGTGACTTAAACTTATGAGAAAATGATCCTTTGGACCCATCAGACTATAGGTGGTGAAAATGTGATTCTTGCCCCCTAGCCCGTCTCTCAAAAGGATAGAGTTGGGATTTTAACTTATCAAAAGGGATAAGTATATGCTAGTGACGACTAGTAAGGTATGAGCTCATAACCTAGATTACTCCCAAAAGGGTGGAGTATAGGGTGGCCCAGGAAAATGATGATGAAAGTAACTTTAAGTCACCTAAGAAACTAAGTAAATGCATTATGTGAATATGATGTTCTGCTATGCATAGTATTTATGAGATGATGATAAGAAATATGATGTTCTGCTATGCATAGTATTATAAAATGATGACGAGGAATATGATGTGATTTTATGCATAACTATGTTATTATATATGAAAGGAAAAGTTCATTATAAACATGACATGCTAAGTTTATGATGCATTATAAGACGCATGATTAAAACGAACCTCGGTAAAGTATATTTTCAAACTTAATAAATCAATCTTAGCATGCTCACTATTTCATAATAACCCGAGGTTCCTGAGGACGATGATGATGACACGATGCATATGAGGTGAGTACCTCCGAGATTCTTTTATAAGTTTCTCACTCCCTGTTCTTTCTTTCCATCTCGTCTTCAGAAAGTGATGGTGATGTTCGTGATTCCGTTGATGCTCTCACCTGGAGATGTACTTGATCTGGTGAACCAGCTTATTATCCTTGAGGAACGTATCGCTAAACTTTGCGCATGAGCTTGGATATCTATTCATATCTCTGAAGTGCTATTAGTAGGTGCCGTTAATGGATATTTTTCTATCCATATACTATTTATGTTTTGTTTGATTGCCTACATCTAGCTTAACTTTGTTGGTAGGCAAAATATCTATGTGTTATGTAATTATGGATGTTATATCATGGAGCCAATATGATGTGTTTTTCATAATATGCCCGGTGGTTTTCCGCTTTATCTCGATTATCGTTCACGATACATTCACGATTTCAATCATATTTTTTTAAAAAAATGGCTTGTAATTTCATTAAGTATTTTCAAAGTATGGTTAAATAACTGAAGCAAAGAGTAAAGTCTAGTAATTAATCAGATACGACCTAGGCGTATTAGGTTAATTATTAGAGTGTTACAGATCTGGTCATTGAAGAGATAAACCATGTGTCCTCGGGATGATCGCAAACGTACCTTAGCCCAACGAGTAAATGAAGCTCAGAGGTACGGACACTAGAGACGAAGACCTCGAGGGATGACACCTCGACATTAACTGAGGCTCTCCGACATAGACAACCATAATGGTGTTCGTACAACGAGTGAGATCCCAATGTAACAATATGTTACAAATCTATTTTTCAATTCTTCCTCTTTTCCAAAAAGTTTTTAACTTTAAATCAAGAGCTTTTGAAAGTATCTATATATATATATATATATATATATATATATATATTCATCTTACTACACCATATATTTGATGTTTTTCAACTTAAACATTCCAACTTGTCATTACTAAAAAGGGGTACAAGGAAATAATGTGTAATTGAAATAATATAAATTAAATTTATTTATTATTTTTTATTAATTAGAAAATATATATATATTATTTTTATAGATTAAATATTTTAATTTTCTAAAATGATGTAAATGGTTAGGAATACAAAAAAATTGACATGGGTACCTGTGGACTTACTCGCAATGGGGACATGTTTAGTCTTCATATAGTCTCCATTTATATAAATGATTTAAATATCTCTCTCTCTATACACACACACACACACACACACACACATACATACATACATATACATAACCTTAGCACACCTTCATTTTTTTTAATTGAATTTTTATTATGTATTTTCATTTTTATTTTGGATTGTTATGTTAGTTACATATGTTATTATGGATATTAATGCTTCAAATTTGAAAGTTTTTTTGAAAGTTTTCTATTTTTGAATTTTTTAATAAATTCGTAAATACTAATAGGGATTTAAATCTCTAAGGAATGAGGAATGAGGAGTGATGGAGATGATAATAAGAATGAAAAGCAAAATTCTAAATGGGGACAGGGATAAGGGCATGTCCCTTTTCATGAATACCCATAGTCATGTTATAAATAGCTCATGATATGATAAAATTATCCACTTATTCTTTTTCATTATTCAACAATTTTGACTTTTAAAACGTGTAAAATGTTTATAAAATAGATTATTTATTGTTATTATTTACTGAGATTTTTTTAGCCTCATAATCATGATATTTAAAATAAAATATAAAATAGAATGACACATTTATATTTTATTTATTTAATTATTTAACTATTAACTGATTTTTAAATTAAATTTACATGCTTAATTTTTTAAAATATATTCAAATAAATTATTATTTATTTTTAATAATGATTAATAAATTATTTTTTATTATCATCCCGTACATGCATCAATCAAAACTAGTTATTATAACATTACAATTTACAACTCGTTATATACATGTGCCGTCACTCATAGCCGCTGATCAGACACAGCAGGGCCTTGATCAAACGGTTTTCGGTGTGTTGTGGGGAGCATTTAGAGCGTCATACCGGGGCAACATTATTTGCTAGGTGGTGGTGCTCTACGCAACTCCAATCTCATTCATTGATTCATTCCACTCACTCACTCAGTCATTTGTTTCTCCTCTCACAATTTCATTTTCACTCATTGTTGGAATCGAGAGAGAGAGAGAGCAACGTCGTTATCTTGTGACAGACAAGTGAGTGTCCCAAGTTTCCATCTTCTCAAGTTAAAATGGAAAATCACATCTACAGTTACAGCCCTACCAACTACAGACTAGCAGCAGCTGCAGCAGCACGAGGGGCGTCCCCTGCTCGATTCCGGGACCCGGACGCCATGTTCCTCTCTCACCACCGCTCAGATGCTGCTGCTGCTCTCCGCTTCTCCTCTTCCGCCGCCGACGCCGACATTGGGCCGCCTGGGGTTCCTTCCAGAATCTCTTCCTCCGCCGCCGCCATTGGACCCAACTCCTCTTCCTCAGCGGCCCACTTGCTCTCTCAGCCCTCTTCTTGGCCTGCTGCCATCGCTGCTGCCGCCGCCGCCGCCGCAAATGTCGGCCCTTCTTCGCTCGACCTCAAACGCTCTTCTGAAAGTAATTCCCCACTTTATGATTCCGTCTCTTCTTCTCTTCATATTGAGCCCTTGTTTTGCCTTTATGAATCCAAGCTTTAACTTATAAGTGATTCGAGTTTCCATGAAAGATTGAATATTTGAATGCTTGTTTTATTGATTTCGATTAAGGTTAGCATCCTTGTGCCCTTTCGTTTTGTGGTTCTTATGGCTGCCGGTATGGTCAACTGATAATTAAATTACAATTGATGATGATGTTTGTTGCCATTTACCAATTCGCTGGGCTAACTGGGATTCTACTGAGTATGAGCGATGTGTCTGTGAGTAATGACATGGAACAAGTTGTGTATGATATATGGTATATATTGCAATTATCCATGTAGTACATGTAATTCTGGAAGTAGATGTTTGCAGTATACAGCTTTCTAACAAGATTACTAAATAAATTAATGTTTTTGTTCAACATGTGTGTTATCTAACATTTGAGGATGCAAATCACAGCTTACGCATTTTCTAGTTGTAATCATGAATGCTATGTTCCTACCATCAGAATATGCTAGTCGAGAAGCAGTACTAGCTTTCAGATCCAGTGGTCTGCGATTATGACTGAATCTAGCAGCATGGGATTAGGTGGAATTAATGTAGTTCTAGGTGGAATTCTTGTTTGAGTATGTGCTACTTACTGCCAAAGCGAATTTGACATTTGACTTAAAAGAGTGCACAGATATGTTACTTTACATATTTTCTGGAATGTTGTGTTTTGTGCTATTGAAATTATTGTGATATTATTTTTATAGATGTATATTATCGCTTTTATACAATCTCAGTGAACAATAGGCATCGCATTTCTTATATACGATATATTCTTTATATCTACTAAGCGTATATGCTCTTTATCCTAAATTATTTTCTAAGTCAAACTTATAAAGTAACATTATACATTTGCTTTGGCTTTCTTGTATATATCCTTCTATTTTGTACTATAGCACTCTACCATCCAACCATTTTGGGTATCCAAAACACAATTGGGCAAAGTGAAGCTTGGTATTCTACAAACTCACTAGCCAAGCGCCCTAGATACGAAAGTGGAAGCAATTTGCCTATATATCCACAGAGGCCAGGAGAGAAGGATTGTGCCCACTATATGCTCACAAGAACCTGTAAATTTGGAGATGGCTGCAAGTTTGACCATCCTATTTGGGTTCCTGAGGGTGGAATCCCAGATTGGAAAGAGGTGATTGTTTATTATTATTTATGCCTATGAAAACTATATCTTATTGTATAGTAAATTCACTATTGGTTATATTGCAAACTGACATGTATTCTTACTATTCTATATTTATAGAGTATATAGTTGAACATATATTGATTTATAAAGTGGTATATTATAGATTAGTTTAACCAAGTATATTTCTTACCATTCATATTTATTACCTTGTAGTCACGTATGTCAGTGTCCAATTTTGTATACAGAGTTATTTGAAATTATAATAGAAGTAACATACTACACTTATGTCAAGTATGATAGTACAGTAGTAATTGGTCATTTAACTACCAAAACTAGTGGAGGTAAATCCTGACAAGATCTTCTGTTTACAATGGTTAACCACCTCTATATAATTGGTCCTATCATCAAAACTAAGTTGGATGCAATGTTTAAGGTGGCATATTTGTCACATGTCAGTCACGTCTATTACTTCCCCAGACTTTCAACCACATGAATCTAATGGCTGCCTATGGCTTATTAGTATTCTTTTTTGTTTGAATAGTAAAAAATGATGGTTCTTCCCTTTTGGTAACACTATGTTCCTCCCAAGATTATATCCTGAAGTGTAATATTTGTCTAATGGAGATCCAGTCCAATTTGCATTGGTAAACCCAATTGCCGATGTATACCCCTTATCTTCATAAAGCAGGCTGTGGCCATCTTTTTGATGTACAACAAGATGCAAATCATGGCATCCTAATGCTTTGTAGTAGTTGACACATAATTTAGTTTCCCGACACATGTCTTTGATGTTGACTAGGATTTGGTGGTGGCTTCTCTCATCTGGGTAGAAGCTTGACATTGTGATCTTTGGGAGTGTCCACAATAACTCAGCAACTTACATGCTGATTTATTCCAATATTTTTAGTGCATACATTTGTGGATAGTTTGCAACACTAGTGGTAGACAAACTAGGGTTTTTTCATGCAAAGTTTCTAATAGCATTTTGATTGAGAGATCATAGAATAATTTAAATACGTGTATAGGAAAGGGGACAAAAGTTATTCTGATAGGACTATTTACTGAATGATCTCTTCATTGAATTGGGAAGCTGGTAATGCACCAGAACCCTAAGACAAACAGGTACAGGGAAGAACCCTAAGGGAGAATATAGAGTCTCCCAATCTCTTGTACAAGTACAAATGAATTCACACCTTTACAATTGTTCTTTCCTTTTCCTATTATTCTCTTCTGTTCCTATTCTAATTTCCCTCCAAAACTAACCTCCTCTAGTTGCTTCCAACTAGCTTCCAGCTGTCCTAACTCCCTGTTGGTTGTGTACAGTAGGCCTAGCCCTTGGCCTGTCACCCTTTCTCCTATGTCTCCTCTCATAAACCCACCCATACATAGGATCCTAACATTACCCCCTGCAGAACCACCTTGTCTTCAAGGTGAGCTTCTGGAGACTTGTCCAACAAAGTGGTGAGTAGTTCCCATGAGTTGTCATGATGTGGTAAGTGTTGCCACTTCACCAGCACCTCAGCAGCACCTATAGGTGTATACCTGGTCTGCAGCAGCTCCTCAGGTGAGGTCTCTAGAACCCCTTCTTCAGTCAAACCTAAGGGGAGTTCCTGCAGTTGAACTACAGGAGGAAGTGCTTTCTTCAACCGGCTAACATGAAAAACTGGGTGCAGCTTACATGAGGGAGAAAGAGCTAGCCTATACGCTACCACAGCACCTAATAGGGGCCATAAAAAGGGGCACTGCTTCTCATTTGGCCTCCTAGCCAAGGTTTTCATATGGTAGGGTTGAAACTTCAGAAAAACCCAATCTCCCACATCAAAGTGAACTTCCTTGCGATGCCTGTCTGCAACTGCTGAGGCAAGCTTAAATGGGACTTCAATTCAGCCAATACCTCATCCCTATTAGCTACCAGTGACTGTACCTCTGGAACATTTGAGGGGTATGTGTTGCCTTGAAATAGTAAGGGGAGCTCAGCCATACAAGGCCTCAAAAGGGGAAGTTTGAGTAAATGTGTTGAACGTAGTGTTGAATCAATACTCTGCCAAGTTAACCAATCCACCCACAACCGAGGTTTGTAGCTAACAATACACCTTAGATAGGTCTCCAAGCAACGGTTAATGACTTCCGTTTGACCGTCGGTTTGAGGGTGATAGGATGTGCTATATTTAAGCTTGGTCCCTGTTGCCTTAAACAGTTCTAACTAGAACTTGCTAAGAAAGACGGGGTCTCAGGCTGTCACTATAGCTGTGGGAAAACCATGAAGACAAACTATCTCCTTAATAAACACCATAGCCACATCCTTAGCAGAAAACAGGTGGGATAAGGGGATAAAATGAGCGTATTTGGTGAGGTGGTCCACCACTACCATGATAGAATCCTTCCCTCTAGAGCGGGGAAGTCTTGAAATGAAATCCATAGAGATTTGAGACCAGACCTGTGAGGGAATCCCCAATGGTTGTAGCAATCCAGCTGGAGAAAGGGTCTCATACTTGCTGGTTTGGCAGGTTTGATACTTAGCTACATAATCCTTGACCCTTTGCCTCATACCCTTCCAATATATGGATGCTGCCAGCTTCTTGTAAGTTCTGAAGAATCCAGAATGACCCCTAGTTGCAGTGTCATGAACTTCTGCCAACAAAATTGGGATCTGAAATGAATCCTTAGGGATGATCACTCTCCCTTGTAAAAAAGATGACCATTCTTCAGATTATATCCGGGAAAAGAGGTTCCTCCCTACTGCAAATTCTGGATAATGGTCTGAAGGTGCTGATCCTCCTCAATTTCAGCAGCAATAGTGTCCCACATAGAGGTTTGAACTAGTGAAATAGCTTTGGACCCATGATTTTGGATGTCCATTTCAAATGGTCCTTCCTAATCAGTTTCCGATCCATTAGGAATTTAAAACTCCTCTGGTCAGTCATGATGATAAAGTGTTGGCCTAAGAGATAGTGATGCCATTTTAGGACTGCCAAAACAATGGCCATTAATTCTCGTTCATATGCTGACTTTTATTGAATTCACAATGAGAGAGCCTTGCTCAAAAAAGCTATAGGTTGCCTTGCTTGAGATAATACAGCTCCCAATCCTTTGCTAGATGCATCAATCTCTACCACAAATGTTTGGGGAAAATCCGGAATAGCTAGGATTGGTAACTCTGCCATAGCATTATTGAGGGCGTCAAATGCATGTTGAGCATCTGAAGACAATAGGAAGGAGTCTTTCTTTGTCAAATCAGTCAACGGCTTCACAATCATCCCATAACCGTGCACAAACTTGCTGTCATAACCAGTGAGTCCTAGAAAACCCATGAAGATTTTAAATCCTTTGGTACAGGCCATTGTTGCATCACCTCAGTTTTCCTTGGGTCTGCGCCAGGTACTCCACCTGTGGGACAGCAAAATACACTTGTTTTTATTCAACACCAACTTGTTTTTTTGCAGCAATTGAAAAACTGCTGTGAGGTGCTTTGCATGCTCTTCTACACCTGAACTACACACCAAAATATCGTCAAAGAAAACCAAAATGAACTTGCGAAGGAATGGCCCAAGAAAATCATTCATGAGTGCTTGAAAAGTGAAGGGGGCATTGGTGAGACCAAAGGGCATCACGAGGAAATCATAATGTCCCTCATCAGTGTGGAAAGCTGTCTTGCCAATGCCTCTGTCCACCATTCGAATCTGGTTATGGCCGGGCTTGAGGTCCATTTTGGAAAAGATGGTGGCTTCTGCTAGCTGATCAAGTAACTCATCAATAATGGGTATCGGAAATTTGTCGGGAATCGTAATTCGATTGAGGGCCCGATAGTCCACACAAAATCACCAGCTCCCATCCTTTTCTTAACCAAAATAATGGGACTTGCAGAGGGACTCACACTTGGTTGTATGATCCTAGCTGTTAACATTTCTTGAACCTGCCCTTCAATCTCATTTTTTTGATAATGTGGATAATGTAAGGCCATAGGTTAGGAATCTCAGCTCCTTCCTTCAACTTGATTGCATGATCATGAACTTCTATGTGGTGGCAGACCTGGAAGTGACTCAAAAATGTCAACAAAATCTCTTAAAACCTGCTGAACTGCATCAGGTAAGGTTGCTGTTGCTGTCATGTGTTGAAGGACAGGCCACAATTGTACCATATACCCCTGGCCCTCTTGCTGAATTTCTTTTAAGGCTGCCCTTAGTGCTGTTCCTCCATAACACAGCTCTAGATCACCCTGCAAAACCACCCACTGTCCTTCTATGTTAATAGTAAACCTGGACTTGCCAAAATCAGTCCTAGTCTCTCCCAAATCCCAATGTATCCAGCCAAGCCAAACCCAATACCAATTTAGACCCATCCAGTGGAAAAACATAGAAATCTTGGGTAACAACCAAGTTGGGAAATTGAATCGATACTCCTTTGCACTGCCCTTGGCCCGGAAATTGAGAACCATTTCCCACTGTAACCACAAAATTGTTGTTACTCTGGTTTGAGGTTAGCTTCCTTCACAAAAGAGGGGCAAATGAAATTGTTTGAAGCTCAGGATCTATCAAAATTCTAACCCTTTGCCCTTCCACTATACATCATGCTCTAATGGATCTTTGGCTTTTGTGCCCTTTCATTGATTTATAATCCAAATATAGTTTTGGAATCTCTTCCCCTAATTCTTCAACTGCATCATGCCTGTTAGCCTTTACTGCATTCTCCTTATTTTCCTCTACTATCATAAGCCAAAATCCCTTATTCTTGCACACATGATCTGGTGTGAATCGCTCATCACACGAAAAACATAGCCCCTTTGGTTCTCTTATCTCTATACTCCTCATTAGTGAGTTGTTTGAAACCTCTTTTACCAAGCCTGGGCCCCTTTCCCATCCTCCTTATTCCCTGATTATTCCCAATGATCCCTGCAACCATAGGAATGTTTCCTCTACTTCTCCCCATTAATGCTGGACCATTATTAACTCTAGGAAGGGATTTATTGGCATATTTTGTAGCATTTTATTCCTACTTTCTACCAATTCCGCCAAATTCATTAATTCTCAAGAGTTGTATAACTATGGAGCTTGAGTTCAGCTCTTACCTCATGCCTTAAGTCGTTGAGAAAGAGACCGAACAAGTAACGACGCTCTGTAATTTTGAGGGGGCTAGAATACAGTTCAAACTGCTCTTTGTATTCCCTTACTTATGCTTCTTGTTTCATATCAAGCAAAGCCTCAAATGGATTCGTCACCAATTTAGGTTGGAAGGGTTTGGTGTTGATCCTTCCCACCATTGGAACCAAACCAAGGATCTGCCCATAGCTACCTAAGAAACAAATAACCATTGCAATTTTGGCACCTCACGTACCTGGGAAAACCTTTCTATGCAGTCCACCCATGCATACGCCCACTCACCATGGAATACTGGCACTTCGATCCTCCGTCATTGTTCCATATGCCTTGATTGTTCGTTCCCAAGCTGCGAACCCTCGCTATTGGCACCGCTTCCATTATTGTCTTCCCTCCGCCGCTCATGGTGGCTGTCATTGTGGTGGAGTCATTGCCACCTTTTTGCCCTTGCTTTAGAATCACCCTTGGAGGTTCCTTGCAATTATTGTCGTGATTCTGCTCCAAAATCCCAACCTTCGCAGCCAATTGCTGCAGTGCCTCAGTGATGGAAGCAAAGGAAGCATTCCAGTGCTCGCGATTGGCATGTGGTCATGCATGGTCTTCCACCAAACGTTCGCGATCCTCTTCCGGTTGTTGTTGGATCACATGCAATGCTACATCAACTGCCTCCATTTCTTCTCCACTTTCACCGCCATCGAAGCTTTGTCCCAAGAAGATGCAAGCTCTAATACCAATTGATAGGACTATTTATTGAATGATCTCTTTATTGAATTAGGAAGTTGGTAATGCACCAGAACCTTAAAACAAATAGGTATAGGGAAGAACCCTAAGGGAGAGTATCGAGTCTCCAATCTCTTGTACAAGTACAAATGAATTCACACCTTTACAATTGTTCTCTCCTTTTCCTTTTATTCTCTTATGTTCCGATTCTAATTTCCCTCCAAAACTAACCTCCTTTAACTGCTTCCAACTAACTTCTAGATGTCCTAACTCCATGTTAGTTGTTTATAGTTGGCCTAGCCCTTGGCCCATCACCCTTTCTCCTATGTCTCCTCTCATAAACCCACTCATTCATAGGATACATATTCTATTTCTATACTCATGTTTATAGTTATATTATGTGAAAATATATTTTATTTTATTTTTAATAACCATGATCGAAATTCAAAACGATATAGATGGGGTGGTGTATGTGAGTAGAGAAAATATGGGATGGCAACTAGATTATTATTGTGGCTGTTATGGGTGCTGGAGCAGATTCAACTTGGCTGGAATACTAATAGGTTTGGTTGGAGCTTGGGGGTTTAGGTCACATGTAATGACAATAAATCTGAACTGGTTGAGTGGAATCACCACCTGGAGAGGGCCACCGTGATTTGCTTTCTTGGGTGGTTTAGTCATTGCGTGGGTATGGTGAAGAAGTTAATATCTCACTTCCTATTTTCATGGGTGTAAAGTTTTCGTGTCTCTATGTCCCTCCATTTGAAATCGGATGACTCTTGCCTGAAACTCATACCTTCATTCAAAATAGGATGGCTTTCCTCGTTATTCCTAAATCTGCCTAATGTCACTTTGATCTTAAAGGCACTGGGAACCTTACCTACTGAGCATGCGTGTCTGGTCCTCAATAATAATTTAGTTGAAGCTTGTCATCGTTATAAATATATTTTCTTCTTAGTGAGTCTCCAATGTTCAGCAAGAAACTTCTGTTCAGCAAAATACTTCTTTTATATTGTAATTTATATATTTTGGCCATATCAAGATTCTTTCAAATTAGACCAACTTCTGATTAGTTTCACAGGGATAAGCCAGAGGCAGGAAAAACACAGTTTTATGATAGTATGCTATGCATGGTGTATATGGGATATTATTATATTTGTGGCCTTGCTGTGCACATGGCCCGTTTAATGGAGTCTCCATATTCTGAGAGATTGTAGATTTCTTTTCTGTAAAACCCCCCCACCCCCACCCCCCATTATCTGTTGTGTAAGAAGAATATCTAATCTTCCACTTTGTGGTACTTATTAATCCTTTTTCTTTGCATTCTTTTGCTTGTAACTGTTTTACCATATCAGAATGATTTCATACTAAGTTGTCAATCAATTTTTATTCTTGTAACATCCAGTGCCCCTTGAAGTTTAAGATAGGTGTGAGAGACTAGGTGTTTAAAACCTACATGGGCTGCCTATTTTCTATTGTAGGATAACTCTGATCCAGTTGTTTCATGTGCTGAGTTAAATATGCCATCTTTGTTTGTTACCATTGTTGTCTCATCTTCTCGTATCTTCTGGCACTGGGTTTCAGTCATGAAAGGTGAAATATGATTCTCGTGCAATTTGAGTTCAAATGGGTATACTAATCTGTTATGGTACACTTGGTTGATAAATACCTTATTTAGGTTCCAAATATCGCTACAAGTGAAACTCTTCCTGAGAGACCAGGAGAACCAGACTGTCCAGTAAGTAGGATTTGCAGTTATTCTTTTTTCCTTTTTTTTTTTTTGTGGGTTCTGATGCATTGGGCATTTTTTAATTCATTGACTCGAATACATTACAGTACTTTCTTAAAACTCAAAGATGCAAGTTTGGTTCAAGGTGCAAGTTTAACCACCCAAAGGTTTCCTCTGAAAATGCTGATGTTTCTGCCTTACCTGAGAGGCCATCAGAGCCCCTTTGTGCGGTTAGTTACTTATCTGACATTCACATGAGATGAGACATCTTTTATCTGTGGCTTACTTCATCTTTTATATCTATTCAGTTCTATGTGAAGACTGGAAGATGTAAATTTGGCACTGCATGTAAATTCCATCACCCAAAAGGCATTCAAATTCAGATGTCTGATGAACTGAGTCATAATGCTGAACTGACAAAAGCAAATTCCATGATGGAGGGAGTTACAGATATGCAACAACCACTATTGCACAATAGTAAAGGGCTTCCAGTAAGACTGGTACTAATTCTCTAATAAATTCTTTGGTGCTCAGTCTCTGCTGATTAAAGGAATGACTGAGACCAGTTCATTGAGTATCATATTCTTTGAGTATTTTTTTCCTTGTTCCATTTCTGTCGATGTTTGTTGTTTTGGACCATTGAGAAGAGCATGGTTCTAACTATGGTTTTCAATTTGCTTTAGTGAATTGGGTTTATCTGGCTGTGTAACTCAGGCTTTTGCTAGGTTACAAGCTGTGTAACTCTAGTTTTCTTCACTCTTTTTTAATCATTGATTTTTTATAAACTAAGACAATGACAACAAAAACAAGAAGAAACCCAAGTTTATAAACTGAGGATGGTCATAAACTGCTTTTTGATTACAACCTATTTCTTTGATATTCTTTGGCTTCATGTTTTTTGAAAAGCCTGGTTTTTCACTGTACAAATCTCTTCTGACAGGGGAAGTAGATTGCCCATTCTACATGAAAACTGGAAGGTAAGTATTGGTTTATCCTGAATTGGGTTTTAACAGAAATATTCAATGGATTGAAGGTCCCTGAACTTTTTCATTCATATGAATCAGTTGCAAGTATGGTGCCACTTGCCGGTACAATCATCCTGACAGGAATGGTATGTAAATGGTGTTGGTTTTCATACTTTTTCAAGTTTCATAAACAATTATTTCACATTGCCGTACTTTGGTGCAGCAATTACTCTGCCTATTGCTGCATTAGATCCTTCTATTTTGACATCTGCAGCTGCTAATCTGAGTGTTGGAGTTATGAATCCAGCTGTACCTGTTTATCAAACTTTTGACCCAAGGTTTTCAAATCCAATGGTAATGTGGTAGCTGTTCCTTTACTTATTCTCTTGTAGAATTGACTGTTGCAAATCTTAAAGAATGTAACCTGATTCCTGCTGCTCATTCTTTTGGGGAAGGGGAGGGAGTTAGGGCTGCTGCTTGTATTTTCGAGAAGTAAGGGTTGAATAAATGAAATTTTCAGGCATGTTTAAACGTAAAATTGATTATTAATCTGGAAAGTTCTTGTTTTGTTATACTGTGTTAGGTACCAAGCTAATTATGAATTGGGCCTTACTTGTAATTGTTGAGTATGTGAGATGAGAGAGAATGTTGGGCATTGTTTTGTAACTAACTGCTGACTCAGCAGTCTCTTGAGAGGGAAAGATTGGGGAGAGGAATACGGTTATAAAGGTGCAAGGGGAAGTAGGGGAGAGTGTTAGGACAGTGTTAGGACCCACTAGTTAGTAGTTGGTTAGAGAAGTTAGTTAGTTAGGGGATTAGTTGACTATAAATAAGGAAAATAGGCATTAGTTAGAGGGTCTTTGATCATTTGTAATTGAGTTTTGGAGATATTGGAAACTCTACTCTCCTAGGGTTCATACTTGTATCATTACTTAGGGATTCTTGGGTATTATCAAGGGTTCTCAGCAATAAAGAGAGTCATCCAGTTTCAGTCCTAACATTGGTATCAGGAGCTTTGTATCATCCTGGGAAAGGTTCCGTGTAGGCAAGGGAGCATCAGGAGTTTCCTTTGTTTGATGGAACAAATGGGTATTGGTGGATCATCTGTAGGGCAGTTTTGGGATGCCATTGGAACACCAGAGGCACAAAGGCTGTTCGAGGCAGAGAGGCGTTATTGGCCAAGCGCTAAGATGGTGTCGGTTATGGAAGCGCAATCCCAATGCAACAATGTTTACCTTCGAAGTGGCGTTTCTCCACTGCTCTGGCTAGATTTTAGTCCTGTTTTGCCAAGAATTATTCAGAATGAAGTTCCAATCTGGAACTTCTTGTATCAAAAATGGAAGAAGAAACCAAGAAGGAAAGAGGTGTAAAAGAGGTTGTTTGCACCGTTCTTGATGGGACTTCTGAGCCAGAGTCACAGAGAGGAGAAAGAAGTGCAATTGTGGCTAGATACAAACATCGGAGCGAAATTTTCAACGAAGCCAGTGATGGAGCATGTTGAACGTCGGCAATGAACCCTAGTAAGCGTCTAGCAACCACCACCTCTGGAAGAACTATTGAAAGAAGAGATGGAGTTGGTGTCTGTGAGCGCATACTTGGAAGGCCAACGAAGGAAGGAGTTCAGGGAGAGTAGATTAGCCTTTGACGATAGCGGGGACGCATCATCGACGGAGGACGAGACCGCGAAGAAATGCTGAGCTGTAGTCACGGCAAGCCAAATGGCATAACGAGTGGGAGAGAGAACTTCGTTTTTGAAGATGGAGCGTCTTCTTTGGTGGAGACGCCACGGCCGCGTAGAAGTCAGCTGGCGAAGGTGTCAATGGCAAAAGAAACTCGAGGCCAAGAACAAGCATTCGAAGGTGGGTCGCACATCTAGAAGAGACGACGACATAGGCCACTCGGTGTGGCCATTACGATGGGTTTGCTTGCGGCCTCTGCGGGAACAAGTGCGGGGGTGCATGTGGAGGCACTGCAAAACGTAGTGGAGAACTAGATGAAGCTCTCGACGGAGGACAAGAGTGGATGACCTTTGGAGCGACTCCTCGTGCGTGGCCGATGGGGTTTCTCGACGGCGACTCCAGTGGTGAGTGTGGCTATGGATGAAGACAGGGGGAAGGGGTAGACATGCAGGATAGAAGAGGAGGGCTTGGGTTTAACAGATATCGTGACTGTCCTTAGTCGTGGCCCAAGATGAACGGTGGCAACCATGGGGCGGCAGTGCCGGCAAGGCATTAAAGTCGACGAGCGAGGCTACGCGACACCGCTCCATTGGCGGCGGGTGAGAACGAAGAGAAGCTTAGGGGTAGAAGTGAGAATTTCTCAAGTGAGCACATTTTCTAACCTAATGGGCCAGGCCCACATTCAAAGGCTGAAGAAGTTGGAGTCTGATGACATAGCATACTCGCAGCACATTTTGGTCCAAGCTCAAATGATTGCAATAGTAGGTTCAGGTCTAAAATGGGGCTTTTCTCCAAAATTAATGCGTCCAACCCAAAATTGATTCAGCAGCAAAAGTAACACTAGACTTGGGTTCACGTTGGGTTTGAAGCAATGGGCTGAAGTCAATATTAGAGAGGCAATTATTTTGGGCTCTTGCTGAAAGGAATTATTTATTTATTTTTGCTGTTTTTACCACAAGTGTAAAGTTAAGTTTTAGCTCTTTATTTTTTAGGCAGTGGGACCTGGTGGATTTTGGTCTGAATTTGTTTGTACCTCACCTTGAGGACAAGGTGAATTTCTAGGGGGAGTAGTGTTAGGACCCACTAGTTAGTAGTTGGTTAGAGAAGTTAGTTAGTTAGGGGATTAGTTGACTAAAAATAAGGAAAATGGGGATTAGTTAGAGGGTCTTTGATTATTTGTAATTGAGTTTTAGAGAGATAGGAGACTCTATATTCTCCTAGGGTTCATACTTGTATCATTCCTTGGGGATTCTTGGGTGTTACCAAGGGTTCTCAGCAATAAAGATTGTCATTCATTTTCAGTCCTAACAGAGAGGTAGGCTGGAATAGCTTAGGCATTAGACATTGGGAGAGTGGACTGCTATAGTGTCCAAAACTCTTCTCTCATTTTCTGCATTACTCTTGTGTTTTCTTTTTCCACTTTAGCATATTTCTCTTGATTTCAGCCTAAGCAAGTGTGAATAATACATCATACTTCTATTTCTTCGTTTCTTTCTGTGGTTTCTATCATATTGTCACACTGATTCCACCTTGTGTGATAAGTAGTTTTGTTGTTGTACCATTTAAATAGATGATTGAGAGTTACTTCAACAGGTAGGATTGAACTGTGTTGACTCAAGGGTCTTGGGTTTGAGTCCTATTAGTGCTCCTTCACTTGTAGGCCATCTGTAACTGCTATTCTAAGTGCTCTTTGAGGCTTCTGAGATAGGATATTCGTGTACATCTTTCAATCTGAATGAATATTTAGTAGTTGAATGTGGTTATTTATGGGTGTAGTATGAACTTCTGTGATTCTCATGGTGTTTACCATGTTATATTGCTTAAACCTTAAAGATATTGTGGTTTTCTGCTTACATGCCTTTTTTTTTTTTTGTGGATACTTGTCCATACCCTTCCATTTGTCTGTCTTGTCGCTGTAACCTCAAGTATCATTTTTCTGTTTGTGCTGCAGAGCTTCTCTTTCTTCATAATTACATGGTTTTCTCAAATTCATATTCTTATTATTTTCTGGAATGATGTTACTAATCTGGTACTGCTATATGTATATGGTACATGTGTCTCTTAAAAAGAGAAGTAAATATTTGGGTCCTCTGGAGGTGAACGCCTCTTTTCTGTTTTGCCACCTCAAGAACCTGGTTGGACCAGTTTGGAACTTCCCTTGCACAACTAGCAACATTGACAACAAACAACATTCTAGAAAGAAGAGTGTTATCAGCTTAAAAAAGTTGCCATTCTTAAATTAATGTCAATTGTGTTTCCACGAGATATCATCGTAGTTGAATATACTTAAAATCTAATGCAGCTCATGCATCTGACTTGTTTTCCAGTCACAGGTGGGAGTGGCAGAAATTATCTATCCTCAGCGTCCTGGACAGATCGAATGTGATGTAAGCACTTATGTTCTACTCATATGTCAGCTGTCAATATGTATTTGGGATGCCTTGCTTGTATAGCTTTTATTGTTTGGGTTGTTTTCTATTATTATCTTAAAAGATGTAGGGCTTGATAGCCAATGTATCTTACATTATAAAGAACAATACAACAAAAAAATCTAAGCCTAAGAAGTAATCAATGTTCTGAAAATCAGATCGGCCGGGCTGGTTAAACCGGGAGCCAGTTATCGGTCCAGTCTCAATAAGCCACTAAAATACTGGTATTTTAAAAACCGGTAAAAATAAAACCAGTATTTTAAAAACCGGTCAAAAACTGTGACTGGTAAACCGGATGAACCATCACGGTTTAAAACGGTTGATCGGGTTTCATTTAAAAACTTTTTGACTTATTCAAAAGGTTGTCCCAATAGATTGTTAGCCCAATGCCTTACGTGCATTAGTTTGGGCATTCGTGGGCCAAGCAGCCACAAGCATAGCAGTGAAAGTCACCACCCTCTCTAATTTATAACTAGTGCACATGCTTCCAAGTAATGTGGCACCTGATGTGAGACTTCAAGATTAACTAAAAGTGACGAACAGAATAGCTAAAAATGACTACTGTATCTTTTATTGGGCCATAATATTCATGTCTGGTTTCGTTTCATTTGCTTTTATTTCTTTGAATAATTTCATTCTAGTTGTCTTTTTTATTTTAATAAATAGAAGTTATAGGCTTCATCCCTTCAAAAGCAAAATAGGAGCATTAGCATATATTGCAACCTGATAGAAACCAAAAGCCAAATAACCCTAGAAAATCCCAGCTAACTAACCATTATAACTATAACACCGAAGCCTATGTTGAACCATCGGAGATAAAGACAAATTAAAAGAAGAGAAACACAACTAGCTTTGACTTTGCCTTCATTCCAATTGCTTTATTTCACTCTTCATTTATGTGCATAGTAATTTTCATTTATTTTAGATTATATTTAATTATATGTGTGTATATTGTTACATTTCGAATGAATCCGGTTAAATCCGTTGAACCAATAAACCTCTGAACTAGTTCCTTGAACGGGTCAATGCCCAATTCAGTTTTCAAAACATTGCAAAGAATAAATGCCAATAGTTTCTTACACGTTTATATAATTTGCTTAGCTTTGCATGCAAACCCATAATATCTGCATAAAACATCTAATATCCTTCTATGTTTATATTTAATGATTTACCTTGTAGTACTATATGAAAACTGGGGAGTGTAAATATGGGGAAAAATGCAAGTTCCACCACCCTATTGATCGCTCGGCACCATCACTGCCAACCAAGGCCCCACAACAAACCGTCAAGCTCACTCCTGCAGGGTTACCTAGGAGAGAGGTATGTTTGATCTTTTTCATGTGCATGCATGGTGCAATTCCTCCTTCATTTGCATTTTTCTTATGATCCTTTTAGTAAATAAATTACTCCCCCATTTCAAATTAAATGTCTTTTTAGAGTTTCGTTTTTGTTTCAAAATAATTGTCACATTAGAGAGGCGTTTCAGGTTTTGTTTGCGATAAAGAAATATCACTAAAACTTAAGGGTAAATTCTACTGAATAGTGATATAGCCGACTTTATTGTATGGGGCTGAATATTTGGCGATAAAAAGTCAACATGAAAATAAGCTATATGTGGTGAGGATGAGGATATTATGATGGATGAGTGGTCATCTAAGACATGAGAGAATAAGGAATGAATGCATTAGACATAAAGTTGGACGACATTTATCATAGAAGATGGTAGAATCTTGCCTCAAGTGGTTTGGGTATGTTTGGAGTAGACATGCAAAGGCTCCAATGAGCATAGTTGATCAAATGGAGAGTAGTACTATAATTAGAGGTAGAGGGAGACCGAGAAAAAATATAATTACAGGTAGAGGGAGACCAAGAAAATATATCAGGGTAATACTTGGAAGGGATTTAAATGTTAATGAATTTAACATGAATATGATATATGATAGAGCTTTATAATGTCAGTTGATTCATATAACCTACCAAACCTAGTGGTAGTAGTAGTTGTTGTGTTGTTAGTTTCAATGAAGCATTCATTAATTTATACCAATTTTATCCCTATCTACATTAATTAAATAACCTAGTTCTCTTTCTTTATCTCTCTTGTAGCCAATTATAATTCTTTCTTTAAAAGGTATTTTGATTAACTTTTAAAACAAATCAACACTAATGATTTCCTTAATCCCCGTGCACTAACTTTAAATGACATTTATTTTGAAATGGAGGCAGTATTTGTGTATTCTCAAAAAAAGTTCAGAATATCAAAGTTTTCGTGGTCACCACTTAACTTTGGAGGTTGTTTTGATCAACTGCCAGTTACTTGGATTGCATATTGCATGTGATGGAAGCCCGGAAGGTTATCTAGTCTGTCTTGGCATCTACTGATATGCTGGTTGTGTAATAGCATCTGTAGACTGTTCTAAATCGAAATAATCAATGTGTCCAACCAAGCAAGTGGCTGCAGTGCATTTGTCTTTGTAGCCCTAGAGTTCATGTAGCATACTGACAGCATTTTAACTAGGCTCACCATTACTATCAAATGAGCATGATATGAATGAATTTGCTATTCAAGTTGCAGTACTGTTGTCATGTTGAAAATTTAACGTATGATGTTCTGACAGGGTGTTGCCATCTGTCCGTATTATATGAAAACTGGCACCTGCAAGTTTGGTGCAACCTGCAAGTTTGACCACCCATCACCTGGAGAAGTTATGGAGATGGCAAAATCACAAGGAACAGCTGCAACTAATGGAGGGGAAACTAATGGCCTTGAAAAGGAGTCTGGTTCCGCTCAGGAACAGCAGTGAGATCTTGTATGATGTTTCACTTTGTATCTTGTGAGCCTCATGGCAAGAGACCTGCTTTGCTTTCTTTGATGACTAGTTTCTCTCATTGGACATGATGTGCTAACCTATAAATTGCATTTCAACTCTAGCGATTTAAATTAACTATCACCAGTTTAGTTTAGGTTAGTAAAGAAAACTTGTAAATGATCGGTGGTTATTCTGATAATGCCTGTGTTAAGTGGAGCTAAAGAAGTGATGCAGCTAGCGTATCTTCCATGAACTTGATCAATTTCACGCCAAGTAAAATGTATAAATGACTTGTAAAAGAAAATTATAATTGAGTAATGGTAGTATAAATTTGGGTTCATGCTGGACTTAAAAACTTACGGTATCCTCATTATTTGCAGCTTAATTACAAATGTATTCATATTATGAAATTTGATGATAGTTTTGTTGCGAAGTGTGTAGTTTTTCAATTACCATGAATTAAACCTTTATAAATGTTAGTTTTACAGTAAATATGATAATAATTGGATAGTCTAAATGTTCCTTGGTTTCTAAAGCCAATCTCATTATATAGGACTGAACACGTATACTTATCGAGGAAAGGTTCAATTTGATTTCTAAAGTTGTAAGTTTGCGTCCCTTTACTCTTTTTAAGTTATTGAAATTATATTTTGGGGGTTACATTAGTTGCTAGGGTAAATTATAAGATGGATCTTAAATTTGTGATCTATCATAGACCTCTTATTATTAGCTATTAAATGATTATTATTTTTGCTAGATGATTTGATTCAGTGACTAATGATAGGGTTTATGATGATCCAAAATAAGAGCTTCACTATAAAACAGTCCTCCTAGTAAAGTAGATGTTAGTCAACTCTTATTATTTTGTTGACTGTTACATTAAGTACACATGGAATGTCATATGGTCATATGACATGGTATCAATTTAAAATAGGTTTAAATTAGCTAGTCAAATTTGAAAAGAGAAATCTTATATGGACACATTTTTGTGACTCATACAACCAATATATAGTGCAACACGACAAAATAACATTATAGCTAGTGAATCTCCTCTGCAGCATGAAGCTCCAGAGTCAAAGAAAAAATTGAACTCCACACTTTTTTCTTTGGTCAAAGCCTCTCCCACAACATCCTTTATCTATTGTTAAAACCTGGACATCTAGCAAGCTTCCTAAGTGCAAAATGTTTACGTGTCTTGCTCGTGGAACTTCAAATTCCCCCAAAATGTTGGACATGCTTATATCATGGTCATGGAGCTAATGGCACAGTAACTGTAACTACAATATAATGGAGCTAATGACACAACAAAATAAATGCAGCAATGAATGAATGAAATTGATTTGATGCATACAGAACAAATAGGAGAAACAAGGTTCATCCCACTAATTACATTTCAAAATTCAAATTTTAAATTACTCAAATCATTATTTATTTCTTTCTTTTCAATGGAGAATTCCATTCCTTTTCTTCCTTCCCTCCTCTCCCAGTACTCTTCCTTTTCTTCCTTTTTTTCTCCTTTCCAACATTTTCATTCTATTCTCTTTATTTCTTGCCTTTTGCTCTTGCATGACCCATCTTTTTCATATTTCGTGTATAGATTTACGATGGTCCAAGGATGAGGGTGGTAGAGGTTACAGGAGAGCATAGCTCATGGGTCGAAGGTGGTGGCTCACGTGGTGGTGTGCAACAGTGATGGGGTTTCAATTTTCGTGACTATGGGTCTCTAAGGATAGGATCCGCAATGATGGTTATGGTGGTCATGGTTCGAATGTTGTTAGGTGCGGCTGAGGCTTGATGGTGGTGATGGTTTGCAGGCCTGATGGTCTCACGATGTTGTGTATAGAGGGTGGTTCATGGTCAAGCGGAGGATGAGAGGTTTGTAGTTTTGATGAGTATCTCACGATATTTGTGCGTGGTGATAGAGGGTGACCGAGATGGCAATGGTGGTGACAAGTGTAGGTCTCCACCACCTGTCAGTCGAGCTCCGCTTGCCAGCCGAGCCCATTCTCCTCTGGCCAAGCTTAATTGCCATCTCTGTTCACCTCCCCACCTCCCAGCCAAGCTCCGCCCTCATCTTGGTTGATCTTAATTTCTCCATTTAAGCTCTGATGTTGCCTCTTGCCGAGTTGCCTCATCATCCATCGGCCAAATTCTAACAAGATATATCTATTATGCAAATAAACTATTTCTTCGGCATCCCCAGGAACTTCACTTTATTAGGCTTGAGCTTCAAGCAAAAATCCTGTCGCATCTTGATATTTCATTGTCATACCCCCAAGAGAAGGTCACAAGGGAGTTTTCTATAAACCTTAACATTTCTTCAATGCATAATCCTTTGATTTCTCACCACAAGCATATTACTTGGAACTTACTTTTGAGGCCAAGCTTCTCGACAAGCCTTGGTTGACCCCACCAGGCACTCCGGTCCTTAGGCAGAGCTTCTTGCAAAAGCCTGTTCGGCCTGCACACAGGCACTTTGCCTTTTCATGCCAAGCTATGCAAGAACCTTCAAATCTAAGTTCCTTTTCTATTTTTTTTTTATGAACAATTCTTAAATTGAATTGATGCCAAGTACAAGGACATGAGCAAATTAATTCCCCCTTTTTGCTGCCCAATCTGGCCGAATACATGGCCTAGGAGAAGTGCCACATGTTGTTTGATTTCTCACTCAAGAGCCATGCCTAGACCATACCTCAAACCATACCTCACCATGCTTTCAACCATGCCTTTGCCCTTACCTTGTAAGAGATATTTTCCTCCCCAATTGACCAAGCAAGGCCGTCGGCCATCCTCCCTTGTGTAGCCTCCATTGTGCAAAATTTTCTATAAATACCAAGCTTGGAAGAACCTTGATACACTTTAGATCATTTCCAAGCAAGGCCGTCGACCATCCTCCCTTGCACTTTCTCTCATTTTCTCTCAAATTCCTCTTCATCTTCTTCATCTTCTTCTTCCTCTCAAAGAACCTTGCCACCACCACAAACTACCACAAACAACCATAAACCACCACTACCTCACCTTAAACCATCTTTCAAACACTCAAACTTTCCATTCCCAAGCTTAGAAACTCAAGGAAAAATCATCTTCCTTGAGCATCCTCCTTGGCCGAATCCATCATCACTTCCAAGATGAGATTTTGTCTTCTCAACTCTTCAAGAATCAAGCTTTCTTTTTTCCATTCAAAGACTTCCTTAGGTAGGGGTTTTGTTTGCAAGTTTTTACTTGTTTTCTTCAAGAAAAGTTCTAGTTTTCTCTTGGTTTCAAACTCCTTTTCTCTTCCTTTCATTTCGGCCAAGAGGCCTTTTTATGGGAAGAACTTGAGCTTGATGATGAGGTTTCAAGATAATGACTTGTTGTTGTCATGTGAGAAACCTCTAAAGCTTGAAACAACTTGGTCTTGGACCATACATGCTTGTGTTTCTTTCTTTTTCCTTGGTTTCATTTTCGGTTCCTTTTCCTTTTATTTCTAAAGGGTTCAGTTTCCTTTTCCTTTTCCTTTGAAAGATTTCGGTTTCCTTTGCCTTGGTTTGAACAAAGTTTGCTAAATATGTAAAGTAGATCACAAAAGTTTTGTTAAAGAAAATTAATCACATGTTTTCAAAGAGCTCTAAGCTTACTCTTGCCAACCTTAAAGTTGGTCAGCCGTTCTAAGAGTTTTACTCTAGATTGAAGCCCATGAGCAATAAAATAAAGAATATGACTTAGTTCTTATGTGTTTTATTTAGACAAAGTGTTGAGCTTTGTGTCTATTTTCTTGAGCTTGATGATGAAGTTCAAAACCAAAGGCTTCCTTGAAGTCTTGGTGCTAAGAACTCTAAAGCTCATTTTATGTTGTTAAGATGCATATTGGGTTAAGGTTGTGAAGTTCCTTTAAAGTCTTGTAAGAACTCTAGTAAGATAAAATGGAAGTGCACTCATGTTTATGTTTATGTCTTGCATAGCATGTTTATTTTGATGCCATCACTAACTCTCAAGAATAATTAAATGGATTTGCATAATCATGTTTAAATTCCAAGCTTGCATCTCATGTTTATATTTCAAGCCATCACTTAAACTTAAAAATAATAATGAGGTTGCATCTCATATTTATTTTATGCACTCACTTTGTTTTCTAATGAAGAGTAAAATAAGTGCATATCATGTTTAAGTTTATGCCATCACTTAAAACTCTTAGAGTTCAAAGACTTGCCCAAGTATCACACATAAAGTTTTAGAAAATGGAGGCATTTCAAGGAATGCCATTTTGGCCTTGTGATGATGATGATGGACTGGGATGAGTTCCTCTAATCATAAGTGCCCATAGTCTAAGTCTTGGAATTTTTCTAAGCTTAGATATACTCAAGGAACTTTATGAACAAAGATTTATGTTTTAATTTCATTCCTTGAGCTAAATGATTTAGCTACTGATCTAGCATACATTTTCATGATTTCAATGAGATTAATTGGTTTCTAAAAGAGTTTTGAGTTCCTAAATGATTCCAAGAGAAACTAGCAACTTGTATGCATTTTAATTCATGAGATTATATGATTTTATGGGCTTATGATTTCGGTTCTGCCCTTTATGTTTGGCTACTGTATAAATTTTGTTCTAAGGTGTTAAAATGTGTAAAATTATGTTTGAGTGAAGCAAGGATCGATTTAGAGAAGTTAGAAAAGAATAAGTAACTTGAAAGGATTAGAAATAAGAATTCTAGAACACTTTAATGCACAAATATGCAAACCTGTTCCAGCATGATCAATTCAAGGATAAATGGTTCATAATCAGTAAGACATGCATAAAAACCTTTCATAAGTGATTAGGTATTAATTACAAAGCTTAAGGTGGTGTTAAGGACTTAAAATGGGAATTCTAGCACACTTAGATATGGTAATAAGCAATTCTGTCCAGCATAGTTAGATGGAGGAAAAATGACTTATAACTTAGTAAATATGCCTAGGATCCCTCATATTTGGTTTAGAAATTGATTATGGAGCCTTAGGCGAAGACAGATCTTAAAAAGGGTCTAAAATGGAAATTCTAGAACCCGTAATCATGAGGTAAATTTTCCCCAAATTACATAATGCTATTTGGAAGTTCTAGTATGCCTAAGACTTAGTGAGAATTATAGGTAATGATCCCTTAGGTGTTAAAAAAATCCTTAATGAAGGTTAGAATAATTGGAACACAAGTTTAAGACCCGTAAGGGCCAAAGCATAAGACACCATGAGATAGGAGGTGTGATGTGAGCATGAGATGAGAGGGTATATTCTTAATGATGTGATTATGTTAATATTGGAGCATGAGACCTTATGTGTATAATTGGCATGTTGATATGATGAAGTGTTATGCCATGATTTGAAATACATGAGGTTCGAAATATGAATGAGCTAGAAAAAAATGCTCATGTGAACTAGAAAGTTATTTATTGAGAAAATTCCATAAAAGTGATACATGTGATTGAGATTATGTGGCATGACTCAAATTTGAGGAATTCGAGTGTAGCGTCATGCGAATTTCCATCAAATTTGAGGGACTTAAGAAAGTTTTGAAAAATAAGATGTTTAATGTGACACACCGAGATGTACTTCCCCTTCTTCGGAAGGAGAAGGCAAAACCGTGAGGGCATAGACATTAGCCTTCAAAGCGGACAAAGTTGTTGCTTAACCGAGTCGATGGGTTTCGAAGAAGGAAAAAGTCCCATGATGGGTGATCCTTAGGCCCCCTACCATACTCTAGGAATCGGGATTATTATGATGAATATGAATATGATTATGATTATGATTCGCTTATCAAGAGGATATGTAAGAACTAGTGACGACTAGTTAAAGTATGAGCTCATAGCCTAGTTTTAGGGGTGCGGTTACTATTATGATGATTAGTGTTACAAGTTTGAGAAGAAAAAACGATGTTCAAGAAAAGTTACATGCCACTCATATGTTGATTGACTATTGTCTGATTTGCCTAAAGTATTGCCATCCATTCATGCTTATTATGCTGCATACATGCATTAATAATCATTATAAAAGACACGAACCTTGGTAAATATCTTTTATGAAAACCTCATAATAAACCTATGCATGTTTAACTTTTTATAATAAACCCAAGGTTCCTGGGACGTAAACGACGACACTAGGATAGAGGATTTCCTATGAGATTCTTTAGCAAGATTCTCACCCTCTCTCGTCTTTCTTTTCCGTTACGTCTCCACTTGATGGTGTCGTTCGTGATTTTTGTTGATGCTCTCGTGTGGGAGCTGCACTACGAGACCATCAGCCCACCACTTCGAGGGTCGTTGTGCTATACGCATTTTTGCATACATGGGACGCCCATTTGCCTTTCCTCTCCACTTTCGCTTCACCCCAACTTCTCCCTATGGCGATGATATGATTTTTGAGAGGACGCGACCCCGAGACGAGGTTGCCCGCCCACCCATCCTCAGCGGTACGAGGCTACCCCGAGTACGTGCCTCGCCCGAGACGTTCGGAGACTGACCGTCAGAGGATCCCTTCTCATCCTTTTCGGAAAATCCCTTGCTACCCATGGACATCTGGATGGGTAGCGAGGAGACGATGACGCAGCGGAGGTTAGCACGATGTCCAGAGATGCGCCCATGCCGTGGAGGGCATGTTCGCCCACCCTTCCGTCTTCATGCACCCGAGGAGCTTGCCCAGTTCATTAGGTATGTGCCATCGAGGGATGAGGAGGAGCACCATCCATAGTTTGAGGGAGGGAGTAGTCCTAGTTTGGGAGTATCTTTTGGGGCGTTTCATGTATTCGTTGTTATGTTTCTTATTTCTGTTATTGTACTAAGCTCTGCCCACTTATATGGGTAAGACTTTATGCTTTCCTTTATAATTCAGTGGTTATGTATTAAACTATTATGACTAATATTATGATGATTGTTCTCATGATTGAGGTGTCCTTAAATGCTTATGTTCTGTATGATTTATTTATTTTTCTGCTTTACGTTTGGTTATGTTATACGAAGGCTTGCACTTTGTTTTACATATTCCATTTAAAAAAAAAAATTATCTTATTTTCTGCTAAGTTATTTTACAAATGATGTTCAAAAGGAAGTAATAACTAATAGTTAATCTTAAATACGTCCTAGGCGTATTGGGTTAAATATTAGGGTGTTACAAATAATACATTACGTGAGCTATGTTAATCTAAATTGCTTGGAAATTGAATTGCTTGAAGTGATTATGTTAAATTATGCATTGATACTATTCATGCTTGATCCTTGGATTACGTAAATGATGATTATTGTTGTATTGAATATATCCTGTTGAACATAGCATTTGTATTAGCTAAGTCCCTTGATCTTTGGCAATTGGGTAGGAGTATGTTTACTTTTCAATGAGATATTATTGATAACATGCTTATGGATATATGCAAATGTAAGATGCATGCTTATGTGATTAATGAAATAATAATTGTAGCATGTTGTGATTATGCATATGGATGATTAAGGTGCATGATTCATATGTTAAATGATAGGAAACAAATTTGGGAAAACTCCATTCCCATCCATTATGCTGCTGGATTTTTGCCAAATTTGTGGACATAGAGAGAATTTATGTGAAGTATATGGGCATGTCTAACTTTAATGAGAATGGGTGACAAAATTTGATAAATGCTCATTTCCCTCATACTATTATATGAGATCATCATGTGCATGCTTAATGTTTCATTATGACTCACAAGATCTCTTACAAGTGTAGTCCATGCCTCATAGTACTTTCATGAGGTCTCAATTTATGTTACATGCTCGTGATAAGAAAGTTAAGTTAAGGCAAGAAAGTAATGTTTTCCCCTTCTATTACCCCATATTAAACCTAGCGATGACTAGTTAGGTTAAGCTATCTAAGTGATCGGTGAGGTGAAGTTTTGGTGGTTATTGTAAAATTGCTAGGGAGGTAAGATGGTTAGTTTAGGATGATTATGTAAGAGAGTGGTTATTAAGAAAAACTTGGAGTGTTAGCTCCATAACCCTTCAAAAAACTTTATAGCTTGTGTTTTGGGTGAAAACAAAGCAAATTTTATTAAAATATTTTATAGAAAGCACTAACATTTCAATTGGGTTTCTATAGCGCTAAATAGGACAATTCTCATTTCATACAAGTTCAATTGATGATATATTTTTCACAATATCATGTTTTAACATGATTACAATCTCATTCAAAGAGATTAAATATTTAACAATGTGAAAAGTAATTTAGAAAGCGAACTAATATATGATAGAACTTAAGAAAGCACTATCAAGCATCAAAGTGTTCGCAAGTTTAGAAAACACGATATCATTAAAAAAGGTACATTCTCTTGAGCATATCATGATTATAACCTTCTATCTAAATGGAAATAAACTCTAAAGACTTTCTAAATGATGAAAAGATCCTTATCAAGTTCAGAGTCATGTGAAGAAGATCAACACGAAGATTAGAAGCTATAAAGCTACTTTAGAAAGAGCGCTCTATTTAGAAATCGTGCTAAATCAACAGACAAGGAGGGAAATTTAAATTTCAAATAAAGTCAACTCTAAAAAAAGTATTGATAGTAACACATTGCTTTTGTACTTGGTCAACGTCCTCACCTTTTAGATAGCTTGGAGAGGCTAGTAAAGAGACTACTTGGAGTAAGAGTAAATTGGAACCACTGCACATTGGAAATAGCTTGAGAAGGCTAGAAAAACTATATCACTTTCTCTAGGTTGAACTAAATAGGTTGTTAAGACTGGATATAGGTAATGTTTGGCTGAACCAGTATAAAAATATTTGAGTAATATATCTCTTTCTTAATCTCTATATTATTCATCATTCACGTTTATTGATATTGTATGTTGCCTAGAAAACAATTTCAAAAGTGTTTTTGAAGCTTTAAGTTTTTCAAATTAGTTCAGAAAGTTACTTTATGAAGATCTCTAACAACTATTTTTGCCTTCAAGTGAAAAACTTAATAGACTTTATTTAGCATTTCAAAAAGTATAAAAAGTGTGAAGCATGATTCAACCCCCTTCTTGTGCTACTTTATACCTTTAATTGGTATCAGAGCTTAGGTCTCTAAGGGGTTGAACATCCAAACTATTGCAGAAGGAAAGATCCTGAGGAAATGGCACACAACATCCATATTGCTGAAGAACAATCCATAACAGACCTCCATTCTTTGATGGTATATGCTTACTAGAGAGACGGATGGAATTGATCATTAAATACACAAGTCTTGACTTATGGGAGATCATTTAAAAAAGAGATTACACTCTTATAGAGGAGGTACTAGGAGCTGAAGATGGACTTTCCACCTCTAGAGAGATCCCTTGAAGTAGATAGACTAGTAACAGAAAGCAAGAGTTCAACTGAATTCTAAAGCTAAGTATCTACTTACTTGTACACTAACGAAAGCAAAATATGACGAAATTATTGCTTGTGACACAGCTAAAGAGATTTGGGGTCGACTATACATGCTGCACAAAGGAACAAATCAGGTCAAAGTGACCAAAATAAGCATGTTGGTTCATCAATATGAAATGTTCAAAATGACAGAAGAAGAAGATATTAATAAAATAACTACAAGGATCATACACATAGTGAACTAGCTTAAAGGTTTGGGTAAAAGGTACTCAAACTGAAAATGGTAAGGAAGATTCTGAGAAGTCTTCCTTCCAAATGACTTCAGAGGATACAACCAATTACAGACGTTAAGGGTCTCCAAACCTTTAGCTTAGATGCTCTCATTGGATCTTTCAAATTATGCTTTCTGAAGTTCATGGTGAAGCCATGAAGAAATCAAAATCTATAGCCTTGAAGTCCTCTCAAAGAAAACAAAATAAAGGAAAAACAATGAAAGTTGTTGAAGTTTCTAAAGATGAAGAAGAGTCAAAAGATGAATTAGAGGAAGAAGATGGAGGTGAAATCTCCATGCTTATGAGGAAGATGTCAAGAGCTTGGAAGAAGAGAATCAAGAAGAGGAAAGACATCAATATCAAAAAGGGCAAGAAAAGCAAGGTAAAATGGAGAATGTAAGCTGCTACAATGTAGACATAATGAACATTTCAAAATAGATTGTCCTAAGCTCAAGAGTCCACAAAAGAAGTTCACTTTAAAGAAAAGGGAATTCTTGCCACTTAGAAGTGACTCAGAAGAAGAAAAGAAAGGATCATAAAGCCAAGATAAGTTTGAAGATATTGCCAACCTATGCTTCATATTGAGGTAAACAAATCTTCAGAAATTGATCTTTCCTATGATGTTATGATGAATTGGTTCTAAATTCCCATATCATAACTTCTCATTATCTTTCCTTAGAAAGAATCATCAAAAATAACTTCAGAGCTTGAAAAAGTGAAAATTGATTATGATAACTTGAGGCTTGAAAAAGAAGAAATTCAAGGAGAAAATAAATTTTTAAATGTAAAACTCAATTCCTTGGAAAATGAAGTTTCTAACAAAGATCAGAAAGCTTAGAAAAAAATTTCTAAACTAGAGAAAACTTTCAAATCTTCTCAAATTATATTTAAAAATGGGAAATAGTTCCAAGTTTATGAACATGATGCTTGGAAGTTAGAGACCTTATTTTCAAGACGGATTAGGATATGAGAAGGAATTGTAGGTATAAATATGCACGAAAAGAGGGGTTGAATCGTCTTTACTTCATTTTGCATATTTGAAACTTTTAACACAAATACTATCAAGTACGAAACTTGTAGTGGGGAAATTCAATTAGTGGTTTCGTAAATAGATTTCTGAAGTAAATGATAAGAAATATAAAGGCGTAACTCATTATATTAGTATATGATTAACAATATGACATAGCAAAGTAAAAATAAAGAATATCAAGGAAAGCAAGATTCAACATAAGGATTTTATATTGGTTCCGCCATACCTACATTAGTACTTAACAACTATTGATGTTCCACTAAACATTTTTCTTAACCAGAGAAAGAGCAAAGATAGTCTTTATATTAGCTTTCTCAAGTTCTCACTTGTGACCAATAGATAAACTCAAACCTCACAAGTTGAGTAGTTCTTAACTAGCCTCTCAAGTCAACCTTAACAGAGACAACCTGTCACATTGCAAGTAGTTATTCACTAGCCTCTCCAAGCTGAATCACACTAATCACTCCTGGATCAAGGATCAAAAGTTATGTGTTTGGGTTGCCACCAAACTAGCCTACACTCAAGTTTCCTTATAGATATTCAATAAACAGACTTCATAACCTTAGCAACTCCTTTAACATCTCTTCCAAAGAAGAGTATATACCAAAGTTAGGAACTAGAAAGAATATTTTTACACTTCAAGGAAACTGATTACATGATGTGATGAACTTTGCAAGAAGTGTGGATGGATTTTTCTAGAGTTTCCACTTTTGTGTTTTTCAATCCTCTTTTGAGCACAACATCTCTATTTATATCAGTCTTCTTTTATGACCATTGCCCTTGATCAATTCTCCAAGTGACATGTGTAGATCATTCATTTGTGTCTTGGAAAGTCTATCTAGAAGAGTAGGTTGAGTTGTATTTGGAGAAGCCATTGTATATGAGGTTTCTGATGTTCTTTAGAAACTACTTTTCTACTTTCTGATCATGGTTCTGAACTCCTCCTTGTAGAAGCTAGGGTGGTTGACCAATTAGGCAAAAGAGATGACATATCAGTTTTGAAATTGTGTTTGACTCGAGATTTGAATTTCAAAATTCAAATTTCCTCATTTTCCTGAGCATTTAGTGCTCCACAATGAAGTGAGCTTTTTGACATGTGTAATCAGCTCCTTGTTGAAGCTTCATTCTTTTGATCTTCAATCCAAGCTTTTATGATGATGATGGGATTGTGATTGAGCTTATTGAAGATACTGTAACACCTGGTTCTTAGAGTTTGCTTGATATCTTCATTGTAAGCATACTTTATGATGTCCAATGCTACTTCTTAAAGTCTTTATTCTTGTTTCTTGTAGTGTTGATTTCTTCTTCCAATCGTTAGTTTTATTAAGCTTGAGTAAGGATATATTTTCACTTCCTTTTCAGTTGGTATGTCTTAACATTAGATAAACATGTTTATACATGTAGAGTGAAAGTTATCCTCGTTTTGAGTAAGCCTTGCTCTTGCTAAATGTAACACCCTAATATTTAACCCAACACGGCTAGGACGTATTAAGATTAATTATTAGTTATTACTTCCCTTTTAAACTTGTTTGTAAAATTACTTAGCGAAAATATGGGTAAATTTTTTTTTGAAATAGAATACATAAAACAAAGTGCGAGCCATTCGTACAACGTAAATGAAACGTAAAGCGGAAGAGCAAATAAATCATGCAATATAAAGCAAGTAAGAACACCTCAATCATAAAAACACCCATCATAATATTAATCACCATAGTTTAGTACATAACTGAAATAATAACATAAAGTCATACCCACATAAGAATGGGCAAAGCTTGCAGTACATAAAACATAAAGTCCAGGAAAGAAAATAGCAAACATAAACTGCTAATACATAGAAAAGCCCTCAAAAGATACTACTAAAAACGCAACCTCTCCTCAAAAGCCTGATGACGTGCACTCCTCTGAACTTGGGAGATGTAACCTGCAAATTGCTGAAGCTCCTTGGATGTGGCCCAACGAAGAGTGGCGGGCATGCGGATTTGGAGCGACTGGCTTCTCCTGAGGCTCTTGGGCTGACGTACACGCCTCATAGGCCTCCTGAGACCGTGTCCTGCTACCCCACGAGCAGAAGGCACTGAAGGGCGGATCCCAATAGGATCGGCTAGGGACTCTCAATTGGTCCTTCCCAAACAATCACGAGGGCATGTACTCCTAATCATGACCGTTGAATGGTTCGGACAACGTTCTTCGTCATGGGGTCGTGTCCTCTCGAGATCAAATCATCTGTTAATCAAGTGGCCTCAATGAACTCAAGAAGGGGGGTTCTAAAACTTTTTCTTAAATATACCACTCTAATTACTTTTTCAAAACGCTTTAAAGAAAAGACTTAAAAACTTAATTTAATGGATACAAATGCAAGAGATATGAGAGTGTAATTATGTCTATGAAAAAGATTAACAATACAATAAAAAGTAAATTTGCAACAAACGTAAAGAGATAAGGGAAGAGAGATTGCAAACTTGGTTTATCCTTCTGTCACCTTTGTGTCTTACATCAGTTCTCTAAGCAACCCACTAAGAGTTCCACTATCACTTTAATCTTTACAATTGAAGAGCATTCTTACACCTTATCCCTCATCCTTGTGTTTGAGTCTTAAGAATGAGAACCACTCTTGTTCTATCAGGGATGCCCACCTACGCCCAATTTTTACTGTAATTTTTACTGTCATTAGAATTACCAAATTACCGTAGGTAAATATATATAAAATTTGAGACCAAACAATCCTTAATAAAGGAATATAACATTAGAAGAGAAGTTAGGAGCAATTCGTGTAAGTATTGCAAACCCCGATTTCTGTACGTGTAAAATGACCAAAATGCCCTGAGGTTATTTTACTCAGAAAATGAGGATCGTGGGCCCCACCCATCCTCAAGGGGATGTTTTGATGTTAATAAGGGATTGTTTGTGTTATGTGTGTTAATAGAGGAGAAGAATCCTAATTTTGAGCTCCAACGCGAAATGACCAAAACGCCCGCCCGTTTTAAACCCGATTTGTGTGCCGACTTAGCCCGAACCTCACTAAAATGTTTTAAAAGGTGTTTTTAAGCCATGATTAACCATTGGTTAAGCTCGGGTGGTCTCGGGCAATTTTTAAGTAAATGACGTTTTCCCGTCTTGTAGTTTTACAAATTTTGAGATTTTTGATTCGTCTAATGAAACCTAAGCAATATTAGGCTCAAATTAAAGCTTATTAAATTCTAATTATTAATCTAGAGTCAAAATTATTTATTTAAATTGATTAGAACCTAAAATTGCTTTAAAACACTCAAATTGCTTACTAATTCACCTAAGCCCTTAACCGTAAATTCTCTAAATTGCATGAATACCTTACCTACACCTAAATAATACATGGAACACACAAATTTCTCTTCCTTGGGCTGTAATGCACGAAATTATTGATGCCATAATGCATCAGAATAATTGCCCAAAGATACACTAAAACAAATTGCCAAAAAATTCCCTAAAACATGGCATAAAACATGCCTTAAACAAGGAATGATTTTCCTCCCTTTGTTCCCCATGAAAATCCATCAGCCTTCCTCCTTCATTTGTCCATTTATGAGCTTCAAAATCTCTATAAATAGGCATGCTTGAAGAGTGTTAGAAGCCTTTGCTCATAACTTACACAATTCTAGTTCTTAGAAGCACCAAAAGCTCTCATTTCCTCCTCCTCTTGGCTGAATTCTTTCTTCAAGTTTTCAAGAATATTTTCTTCATTTCACTCCAAGAAACCAAGTTCTCTTCCTTTCCTTCAAATCAGATTAGGTAGGGAGTTGTTTCTAAGTTCATTTTATGCTATGACAAGTTATGTTTCTAGCTCAAAAATGATGATTTCATGGACTTTCTTCTAGCTTTCAATTTTGTTTGTTTTCCTTTTCTTTTAAAAACATTTCAGCCTTATGGCCTAGATTATGATGAGACCATGGTTTGATGATGAGGTTCTTGAGTGTTGGTTGCAAAGCCTTCACAAGTTAGACCTCTAAAACTTGAAGGTTTCACTAGTTTTTAAAGCTTTACAATTTCGGTTTTTCTTTCCTATTTTTCTTTAATGATTTCGGCCAAATGGCCTAAGAAGGAATATGATGATAGCTTGATGATGAGGACCTTGAGTGTTGGTTGTAAATCCATCACAAGTTAGGCCTCTAAAGCTTGAAAATTCCACTTGATGCAAAACTTTAAAGAATGATGTTTTTATGATGTAAAAATAAAGATCTTGAGTTTAGAACTTGAAAGATGTATTTTTCACTTTGTCTTGCTAAGATATATTGGGTTGAATTTATATTTCTCTAAAGTCTTGGAAGAGCTCTAGTAAAGAAATAAAAGGAACTTGCATCCATGTTTAAGTTTATGCCTTGCATAACCATGTTTACTTTTATGTCATCACTAAATTCTCAAGAATGAATAAATGAACTTGCATATCTCATGTTTAAATTTCCAAGCTTGCATTTCATGTTTATATTTCAAGTTGTCACTTAATCTCTAAAGATAATAAAGAGGTTGCATCTCATATTTATTTTATGCTCTCACTTTATTTTATAATGGCTAAAAGAATCAACGCATGACATGTTTATTTTATGTCATCACCTAAAGATCCTAGAGCTCAAAGACTTGCCCAAGTATCACAAGCAAAGTTGGAAAATGGTAGTATCACTTTAAATTTCCTTAAGATTATTGGAGTTAAAGAATTCATTCTTTAAGAAGTCTTGAGATTGGAGCTTAATAAGATGTAATAAGAATCTCTTTCTCCTTCACCGGTCCAACTACCGCCTCTCCTTCTAAGATTCTCTTCTCCCTCACTTGTCCAGGCGGACTCGCTTTCTTGCATCATGTTTATATTTCAAGTTCTTGCATCATGTTTAATTTTCAAGTCATCACCTTAAATCTTAAAGATAAAGAAATGGATTTGCATATCATGTTTATAATTCCAAGTTATCACCTTATAATGACAAGATTAAAATGAGGTTGCATAGCATGCTTATGATTCTAAGATATCACATAAATCTCTTAAGCTCAAGACTTGCTCCTTTTATCTTAAGTGAGAATTTTAATTATGAAGATTCTTTCAAGTTTAGCAAAAAGAATTAGTTTCTAAAAGAGTTTTAAGGCTTTGCAAAGATTTTATGGGAAACTAGTATCTTACATGTACTTAAAATGTAATTTTAAGCAATTATGTGAGGTTCATGATTCAGCCACTAATATGAGTTTAGTACTACTGTATGATGATGGTTTAATATGTTTAAAGTTGTGATAATCATGGTTTATTGCTAAAGGAATGATTCTATGCATGTTAGAAATAAAACTAGCTTCCAAAAACCGTAAAAGCAAGATTTCTAGAACTCTAGAAAATGAAATTTATGCATTCTGTCAGAACCTTTAGCAGCCCTAAGAACCAGGTTCTATTATGTTTAGATAAGAGAGAATGATTCATAATTGGTTTAGTAATTAATTTTAGCACCATAAAAAAAGCTGGTAACGAAAGGGTTAAAAATGCAACTTCTAACACGTGAAGCCTTAAATATAGCTTGCTGCCTATGCTGTCCCATATAGTTTAATAATATTCTTAAGGCTTATAATTAATGGTAATGATGATAATGAATCCTTTAGATGCATGATTAATTAGTTTGATAATTGAGATTACTCGATTCTAAAGTTTCGGTTGTTTAAGACAATTTTTCGATAAGAATTTATGATGATGGTTCTTTGAAGTTTGAAATGATAAGTCTATGTAGTGATTTGATGCTTATTAAGTATTTGATATCATTGAATGACTTCATAGTTTGCATGATATAGTTGCTGTTGCAAACAATGAGAATGTTTATGCATCCTGATGATTATGAATTAGAGTTGTATTATGATATAACATGCAAAGACTTAAAGGTGACTCAAAATATATGAGGAAATGATCCTTTGGACCCATCAGACTATAGGTGGTGAAAGGTGATCCTAAAATGATCCTTTGAACCCATCAACTATAGGCGGTGAAAGGTGATTCTTGCCCCTAATCCGTTCTCTCAAAAGGGTAGAGACGAAATTTTTACTTATCAAAAGGGATAAGTATATGCTAGTGACGACTAGCAAGGTATGAGCTCATAACCTAGATTACTCCCAAAAGGGTGGAGTATAGGGTGGCCCAGGAAAATGATGATGAAAGTAACTTTAAGTCACCTAAGAAACTAAGTAAATGCATTATGTGAATATGATGTTCTATTATGCATAGTATTTATGAGATGATGATGAGAAATATGATGTTCTGCTATGCATAGTATTATGAAATGATGATGAGGAATATGATGTGATTTTATGCATAACTATGTTATTATATATGAAAGGAAAAGTTCATTATAAACATGACATGCTAAGTTTATGATGCATTATAAGACGCATGATTAAAACGACGAAACTCGGTAAAGTATATTTTCAAACTTAATAAATCAATCTTAGCATGCTCATTATTTCATAATAACCCCGAGGTTCCTGGGGACGATGATGATGACACAATGCATCATGAGGTGAGTACCCTACTGAGATTTTTAAAGTTTCTCACTCCCTCTATTTTTCTTTCCATCTCGTCTTCAAGAAACGAAGGAAGCGTTCGTGAATCACATTGAGGCTTTCAGGGTAGCTGAACTTGATCTTGCTAGTTTCACTCGTATATTTCAGATATCTATCCCTATCCCTGGAGTGTTATTACTAGGTGCCATTAATGGATGTCCTTCCATCCATATATTATTTATGTTTTGTTAGATTGCCTACACCTAGTCTTATTTTGTTGGTAGGCAAAATATCTATGTGATATGTAATTATGGATGTCATATGATGGAGCCAATATGATGTGTTTCTTCATGATATGTCTATTCGTTTTCTGCTTTATTCCGATTATCGTTCACATTATGCGCGCTCACGTTTTCAATTATGTTTTAAAAAATGGCTCGTAATTTCACTAAGTATTTTCAAAGTATGATGAAAGAACTGAAGCAAAGAGTAAAGTCTAATAATTAATCAGATACAACCTAGGTGTATTCGTTAATTATTAGGGTGTTACACCACCCTTGTACACAAACTTGAAAAAGTATTATAAGAGATCACTCTGAATAGAGTAGATGTTACAAATTGAAGCCCTATAAGGTTTTTCAAGAATAAGACAATTTGGCCAAGTATTGATCACAAAGATTGATGATTGAAAGTGATTGACCAGATGATCTTTGTAGTATGTTTTCTGTATGTTAAAGAGTGTTAAAGAAGAGTATTTATATAAAACAATTCTTGTAGACCGTTAGGATTGATCCCAAAGGATGTGCCTCTTCAAAACACACCTCTTTGCACATTTCTGGGTATTGTAATCGATTACATGAATTGGTAATCGATTACATAGTTCAAATTTTCAAACTTGGCAATGGTCAAGTTCCTAGTAATCGATTACATTATGTGTGTAATTGATTACATAGTTCAATTTTCAAATTCTTGGCATGTTGAACGGCTATAATCGATTACTTTATGTGGTAATCGATTACTTGATTCCAGAAATTGAAATATAAGTTTTAACACACTTTTTCATTCTCAAAACATCATTTAAGCATTTTCTTCTCAAATCATGCTTATATTGTAACAAACTAAAACAAATTTTTCATAAAGAATGATTAAATTCTTTTTAAAACAAATTTTCCTTAAAATTAAAACTTGATTAACTTAAAAAAAAGGCCAAATAAACTTACTAAATAAAAACCTTTTAACAACTTAATCTAACTCCTAATTATTCTAACCATGACTTGATCGTTTGTCTTGATCATATCTTCACGAAATTCCATGTTCTTGTACTTCCACCTTTTTGTAATATGTATTTTGGCATCATCAAAACCTACAACAACAATTCACATTCTCCCTTTTTGATGATGACAACCATCTTGGGTGAGGAGCAATAATAGATATGACAAAATATACACTGCATTCACTCCCCTAAGTATATGCATGGAGTGTTCAAAGACAAACAAGGACTTTCAATTTCAAAGATAAACATGCTCCCCCTTAAACATTGAGTATATCCTCACCATATATATCTCTCCCCCTTTGGCATTATCTAAAAGATATAAGCACAAAAACATAACAGCAATCATCAAAACCACAAATGATATAATCCAAGATAGATAAACCAAAACAAGAACCAACTACCAAGCTATATAGAAGTCATGATATAGGTTCATCATAAGTCAAGAGACATAAGTCCAACTACAAGACAACAACAAAGTCCATAAACTAAATCAAAGGCCATAAAAAAAATAAAATAAAGCTACGGCGCATCATTAGCAATAGAATCGTCATGTATACCCAGGTGACGACGAATGGAACCCATATCTCCTTCAAGGCGGGCCATACGTGAATCAAGAGCATCGAATCGCTCTCCAACATAAACACGAAGACCACGCAACTAGATAGGAGTTCAGACATGGAGGAAGAAGATATGTCCAGGTACCGTACGCGAAGGGAGGAGTGATTATGCTCGATCTTCATTTTGAATGTCTTTTTGGTGAACCCATTGATTTTCAAGATTCTTCGCATAGCCAAAAGAGGAAATTGCACCAGCACCAATAGCATAGGAATGCTGAACGGTAACCAAATGCTCATCATCAAATGGGACATCAAAATACTCCAGGAACATGGTGATCAGATGAGCATACGGAAGTGCATTTGCCCGAAGGGCCTTTTGCATCCGATAGCGTACAAGGTGTGCCCAATCAATTTGGCGACCGTCATTAGACCCAGATAAGAATAATATCTTCCTCAGTTAATTGCACAAGATTTGTGAGCCTAGGATTTAGAATCCGAATGAGAATATAGTGCATGATGCGATAGTTAAAATTCAGTAACCCAGCAAGTAATCTACCAGGTAACGTCAGCCCCTTCATGACAAATCATTTGACGGGCATCATGATTGGAGTAGTCCTCCTTCCAATCATCAACAATATGGCCCTCAAATTGTTCACCATCAGAACTCAAATTGGTTATGTTATAAAATAGGCCTTGATCAATGACTATTGGAATTTTCTTAACTTCAGTAGATGCATCCATCCTTAATTTCCAGATTGCAATAAAATAACGAACTAAATCTAGAAATGTCTTTTCCTAATAGTCATGAACTCCACTAAGTCATAGGTCTTGAACACCTCATAGCAATCGAAATTTTCAGACTCAAAAACCCTTATCTAGGTATTTGGGATCTATTATATCTCTAGATTGAAATGAAGTAAAGTACCTCTCTTGTTGAGCCACATTAGAGAAAAGGATGAAATCCTTGAAGAAGAGAAGGATGGGTTTTGGGCCGCGGCTAAAATAGAGGCTTTGGTGGTGGTGGTGTGATGGCGGCCAGGCCGGGTGGCGAGGTTGAGCGGTGGTCCCGGGCTAGGTGTGGTGGCGCGCGGGTTTCTTTCTCGGAGGAGGCCCCGATGATTCAGCCATTTGGGGGGAATTTTTGTTAAAAACTAATCGGTGGGATTTGTAGAGGATGAAGAGTGGAGTAATTTGGGAGTGATTTGAGAGATTTTGGCTAAGAAATGAGAGAATATGGAAGAAGAAAGTAGAGAGAGAGAGAGGCGCGCATAGGGAGTGAGAGAGAGTTCTTCGAATGGGGAGAGAGAGAGGGTTCACTTAAAACGACCCCTGGTAAATGATTATACACTTGTGTAATCGATTACATTGAGCCTAGAATAGGGACTCAATGATGCATGCTATGGTAATCGATTACATACCCTTGTAATCGATTACAACTTTTTTTTTTTACCACAAATAGATATATATATATATATATATATATATATATATATATATATATATATATATATATATATATATATATATATATATATATATATATAAGTAAAATAAAGATCATTCAACACAAACAAACAATCAAACAAACATACAAATACCAGGAATAATGACTAATTATATACTTGAAAAATCAATTATTCCTAGTTCTTCTTATATAGAAGAAACTTTCCTTGGGCAAGGGTTTTGTAAATATATCTGCTAATTGTTTATCGTTTCCACAAATTCAAAAACACAATCACCTTTTTGCACATGATCTCGTAAGAAATAATGTCTAATTTCAATATGCTTAGTTCTAGAGTGCAAAATGGGATTTTTAGATAAATTAATTGCACTTGTGTTATCACATCTTATAGGAATATGGTCAAGTACTAAGCCATAGTCTGAAAGTTGTTGTTTCATCCAAAGGATTTGAGCACAACAACTTTCAGCAGGATATATTCCGCTTTTAGGAGTGGATAATGCCATACTATTTTGTTTCTTGCTATGCCAAGAAACTAATGCAGATCCAATCAAGTGACATGTTCCACTAGTACTTTTCCTATCCGTTTTGCACCCAGCAAAATCAGAATTAGAATATCCAATTAAACTGCATGAGGTGCCCTTAGGATACCATAAACCTATATTTATAGTGTCAATTAAATATCTCATAATCCTTTTGACAGCACTAAGATGTGATTCTTTAGGATTAGCCTCATATCTAGCGCATAAACAAACACTGAACATTATATCAGGCCTACTAGCAGATAAATAAAGAAGGATCCGATCATACCTCTAAATTTTTTGATATCTACTAACTTGCCTCTTTCATCCTTATCCAAGTAACAAGCATGCTATAGGAGTAGCAATCTCCTTTGCATTGCTCATTCCAAATCTTTTGAGCAACTCCTTGCAATATTTTGATTGATTGATGAATATGCCATCCTTGGTTTGCTTGATTTGGAGTCCAAGAAAGAAATTTAATTCTCCCATCATTGACATCTCAAACTCACTTTGCATGATATTTGAGAAATCCTTGCACAAAGATTCATTAGTGGCACCAAAAATAATATCATCTACATATATTTGTACCAAGAGTATATCATGCTCCTTTCTTTTAATGAAGAGTGTAGTGTCAACCTTTCCTCTTGAAAAACCTTTTTCTAAAAAAAATTTACTCAACCTTTCATACCAAGCCCTAGTGGCTTGCTTTAAACCATATAAAGCCTTTTTCAATTTAAAAACATGGTTGGGTAAATCAAAACTTTCAAAACCAGGAGGTTGATCAACATACACCTCTTCTTGAATAAGACCATCCATTTGATAAAGTTTAAAATCCATAATAGATGCAAAAGCAAGTAACATTCTAATTGCTTCTAATCTAGCAACAGGAGCATATGTTTCCTCATAGTCAATTCCTTCTTCTTGGTTATATCCTTTAGCCACTAATCTTGCTTTGTTTCTTATTATGACACCATTCTCATCTAATTTGTTCCTAAAAACCCATTTAGTGCCAATAATTGGATGATCATTGGGTCTAGGAACTAGTTCCCAAACTTGATTTCTTTCAAATTGATTTAATTCATCTTGCATAGCAATAATCCAATGTTCATCAATAATGGCTTCATGAATGGTCTTAGGTTCAATTTGAGAAACAAATGCCATATGATTACATGCATCTTTAAGAGAGTTTCGAGTTGTTACCCTTTTTGATATATCACCTATAATATTGTCAAGAGGATGATTCTTTGAAACTTTCCACTCCTTTGGAAGATCACTTGCCCTTGGTTCCTCTTGAAGTAGAGTTTCCTTCTTGATTTCCTCTTCCTTGGGCTCTAACTCATTTCCTTGAATATGAGTATTTTCCAAAGCATCTACAGGGTCATCAACAATATCCTTTCTTGGCCTAAGGAGGTTAGTCTCATCAAAAGCAACATGGATTGACTCCTCTATGGTCATAGTTCTTTTATTATAGACTCTAAATGCTTTGCTATGTAAAGAGTAACCAAGAAATATTCCTTCATCAGATTTGGCATCAAATTTGCCTAAGTTATCCTTACCATTGTTCAAAACAAAACATTTACACCCAAAGATATGAAAGTGAGATATTGGGCTTTCTCCCTTTGTATATTTCATAGGGGGTTTTCTTTAAAATTGGCCTTATTAAGGCTCTATTCATAACATAACAAGCAGTATTTACTACATCTGCCCAAAAATATTTAGGAGATTTGAGTCATTGAGCATAGTTCTTGCCATTTCTTCTAAAGACCGATTTTTCCTTTCAACAACTCCATTTTGTTATGGAGTTCTTGGAGCAGAAAATTATGCTCAATTCCATGATCCTCACAAAAATTTTCAAAAGAAGCATTTTCAAATTCCCCACCATGATCACTTCTTATGGATGCAATGTTTAAATTCTTCTCATTTTGGATAACTTTTGCAAGTTTTCTAAAGGCATAAAATGCATCACTCTTATGAGCAAGAAACAATGTCCATGTAAATCTAGAATAATCATCCACAATCACTAGAGCATAATAATTTCCTCCAAAACTCATAGTTCTAGATGGACCAAAAAGATCCATGTGCAAAAGTTGTAAAGGTCTAGTTGTTGAGATAATATTTTTAGATTTAAAGAGACCTTACTTGTTTTCCCTTTTGACATGCATCACAAAATTTATCTTTTTCAAATTTGAGTTTTGGTAGACCAATTACTAGATCTTTGGAGACCAATTTATTTAAGTGATCTATGTGAATATGTACAATTCTTCTATGCCATAACCATGAATCATCTTCCTTACTCATAAGACAATGTGCATGATTTGAAGGAATATCTTCTAAGTTTATCATATATACATTATTTATTCTATGTCCTATAAACTTTACTTGTTTATCCTTCTTACTTTCAATAAAGCAATAAAATGAATCAAATAGTACCCAATATCCTTTATCACATAATTGACTAACACTTAATAGACTATGTTTAAGACCATCAACAAGTAAAACATTTTCAATAGAGGTAGAGGGATCTTTAACATTGCCAACTCCAAGAATTTTTCCTTTATTGTTGTCCCCATATGTTACATGTCCACTTTTCTTGGGAGTTATGTGTGTAAATTTTGATGCATCTTCCGTCATGTGCTTGGAACAACCACTATCAATGTACCAACTTTGCTTTAAAAGTACCTACATCACAATTTCACAATTTTGATTTAGGTACCCAAATTTTCTTGGGTCCTTGAGTGTTAGAGTTGGGCATAGTGCCCTTTGGAACCCACATTATTTTTCCTACTTTGTAACCATTCTTTCTAATGTAACATGTTGATGCACTATGACCTTTCTTGCCACAGTAGAAACATGTTAGGAATGAGAACTAGTCATTCCAGAGGACACAAAGAAGTTTTTATAAAACTTTTGTTGGCCCTTGGGATTGTATCCTAATCCGGCCTTATCAAAAACACATATTTGTTTACCTAATAAAATATCTAAGTTATTTTTCCCAAAGGTAAACTTTGCAAGAGTGTTTTTCAAATCATCTATTTCTTTCTCAAACTTGTTGCATGATGTGCATGAGTAAGATTTAATGGCATTCTCATACACTAAGCATTTAGTGCAAGATGAATTTGCATCAATTAATCCTAGAGTTTCATTTTCATGTTTGAGTTCCTCCAACTCTTTGTTCAACTTTGAAATTTCTTTTTCTAAGTTAGAGATGACTTTCTTGGAGGATGAAACAAGTTTTGCAAGTTTAATGGATTCTTCATGCAAATTATTAAATGCATCTTGAAGTTCATCAAATGAAGGAGATAAATCAATATTAGAGGATATTACCTCTTCATCACTCTCACAATCTCTAGCCATGAGACTTAGATTTGCAACTTCATCTTCAGAGTCACTTGATGAATCTATATCATCCTCCCATGTTATGTATGCCTTCTTTCCTTTCTTGTCTTTGAAAGGTTTCTTCCTAAGTTTCTCCATCTTCTTTTTGTAGATAGGACATTCCATTTTCATGTGACCCGGTTGATCACATTCATAGCATCTTGGGATTGGAGATGATTCTTTACCCTTTTTGAAGTTCTTCTTAGGGATGAAATTTGGTTTTCTTTGATTCCCCTTTTTCGTTAGAAACCCCAAATCTTTTTACAAAGAGACTAAAACCTTCATCATTTTCATCCATACCTTCTTGTTCATCATTGTCTTCTTCATCACTTTCTTCATGTGGAGAAGATGAGACTTTGAGTGCAATTCCTTTCTTCTTTTTGTCATCCTCTTCATGTTGATTGAGTCTTGTAAGTTCCAACTCATGTTCTTGAAGTTTCCCAAAGAGAGTGGCAAGAGACATAGTGGCCAAATCCTTTGATTCTGCTATAGCCGTCACTTTTGGTTGCCACTTCCTATTCAAACATCTCAACACTTTGTTAATAAGATCCTCATTTGGAAATGTCTTTCCCAAAGAGGCAAGATGATTAACAATATGAGTAAATCTCTTTTGCATGTCTTGAATGTTTCCATTTTCATTCATTCTAAAGAGTTCATACTCGTGTGTGAAAGTGTTTATTCAGATCTCTTAACTTCACTAGTGCCTTCATGAGTGACTTCTAAAGTGTCCCACATTTCTTTTGCACTTTTACAATTTGACACTCTAAAGTACTCATCCATTCCCAAAGCAGAAAGTGATTATGTTCTTGGCTTTCAAGTTATATTGAACTTTTCTTTTATCTTCATCACTCCACTCATTTCTAAGCTTTTCAATTTTCTTATCTCCTACTATTTTTGTGGGAATAAAAGGACCATTTTCTATAGCATCCCATATATCTAAATCTATGGCTTCTATAAAGATTTGCGTACGAGTTTTCCAATAATGATAACCATTGCCATTGAAAATAGGAGGCCTATTGATAGAGTTTCCTTTAGGAAGAAAGAGTTTGATGGCCATAACTATTCTTGAAGCGTTTAAGCCTTATACAAGAATCTAGCTCTGGTACCACTTGTTAATCAAGTGGCCTCAATGAACTCAAGAGGGTAATTGAGTTCTAAAATTTCTTAAATAACCACTCTAATTACTTTTTCAAAAAGCTTTAAAGAAAAGACTTAAAAACTTAATTTAATGGATACAAATGCAAGAGATATGAGAGTGTAATTATGTCTATGAAAAAGATTAACAATACAATGAAAAGTAAATTTGCAACAAACGTAAAGAGATAAGGAAGAGAGATTGCAATGGTTTATACTTGTTGGTCACCTCTTGTGTCCTACATCAGTTCTCTAAGCAACCTACTTAAGAGTTCCACTATCACTTTAATCTTTACAATTGAAGAGCACTCTTACACCTTGGGATCCCTCACCCTTGTGTTTGAGTCTCTCAAGAACCAAGAGATGCCCCACTCTTGTTCTATCAAGGGATGCCTCACCCTTGTACACAAACTTGAAAAGTATTACAAGAGATCACTCTCTAATAGAGTGATGTTACAAATTGAAGCCCTATAAGGTTTCTAAGAATAAGACAATTTGGCCAAGTATTGATCACAAAGATTGATGATTGAGAGTGATTGAATAGATGATCTTTGTAGTATGTTTTTTGATGTTAAAGAATGTTAAAGAAGAGTATTTATAGAAAACAATTCGTGTAGACCATTAGGGATTGATCCCAATGGATGTGCCTCTTCAAAACACACTCTTTGCACATTTTTGGGTATTGTAATCGATTACATGAATTGGTAATCAATTACATAGTTCAAATTTTCAAACTTGGCAACGGTCAAGTTCTGGTAATCGATTACATTATGTGTGTAATCAATTACATAGTTCAATTTTCAAATTTTGGCACGTCAAGCCCTGTAATCGATTACTTTATGTGGTAATCGATTACTTGATTCCAGAAATTGAAAATATAAGTTTTAACACACTTTTTCATTCTCAAAACATCATTTAAGCATTTTCTTCTCAAATCATGCTTATATTGTAACAAACTAAAACAAATTTTTCATAAAGAACGATTAAATTCTTTTTAAAACAAATTTTCCTTAAAATTAAAACTTGATTAACTTAAAAAAAGGCCAAATAAACTTACTAAATAAAAACCTTTTAACAACTTAATCTAAGTCCTAATTATTCTAACCATGACTTGATCGTTTGTCTTGATCATATCTTCACGAAATTTCATGTTGTCCTTCCATCTTTTTGTAATATATATTTTGGCATCATCAAAACCTAACAACAACAATTCACATCATCACCATAGGGGGAGGTCGGGGTGAAGCAAAAGCTAAAGACCGGAAGCAAATGGGCGTCCCATGTATGCAAAAAAGGATATGGCACAACGAACCTCAAAATGGTAGGACGATGATCCTGATCGTAGTGCAACTCCCACACGGGTGCATCAACAAAAATCACGATTCACGCCATCATGGTCTGAAGACGTAAATTGAAAAGTAGAGAGGGGGTAAGAATCTTGCTAAAACTCATTAGGGAAATCCTCTATCCTAGTGTCATTGTTTACGTCCCTAGGAACCTTGGGTTTATTATAAAAAGGTTAAACATGTAAAGGTTCATTATGAGATTTTCATAAAGGTAATTATCCAAGGTCCGTGTCTTTTATAATGAATCTTAAGCATGTGTGTAGCATAGCAACATGAATGCATGGCAATACTTAGCAACAATAAAACATTTCATCAACCATTAAATCACATATATGTGGCATGTAACCTTCATGATGAACCTTTCGCTTTCATAAGCAGGATACATCTCATCTTTTCTTATTCTCAAACTTGTGACATCATGATCTTTAAAAATAATAGTACCGACCCCAATACTAGGCTATGAGCTCATACTTAACTAATTGTCACTAGTTCTTACTTATCCTTGATAAGTGAATCATAATAAAATAATAATCCCGACTCTAGAGTACGCAGGGACCTAGGAATCACCCATCATGGGACTTTCTTCCTTCTCTCGAAACGCATCAGCTAGTTAAGACCAGTGACTTTGTCCGCTTTGGCAGGCTAATGTCGATGCCTTCACGGTTTTACCTTCTCCTAACCAGCAGGAGAAGCACGTCTCAGTGTGAAACGCATCATTGGTTAAGACCAGGAACATTGTCCACTGTATGGCCCTGACCATACCCTCACAGGGTTTCCTTTCTTCCTTCGTAGCAGGAGAAATGCGTTTGGCATGTCATATATAAAATCTTTCTTTTCAAAACTTTCTCAAGTCCCTCAAATTGATGGAAATTCAGCATAATGACTACACTCCAATTTCCTAATTTGAGTCATGCCACATAACTCAATCACACATATCATTCTCATGGAACTTTCTCAATTAAATAAATCTCTAATTCACAGGAGCATACTTTTCTAACTCATTCATATTCCGCTTTCTCATACATCTCAACTATAGCATACCACATCAACACAACAACATGCCACAAATACACATGTAGTCTCATGTTCATGATAATAACATATTCACATCATTATGAGTATACTCACTCGGTCTCATGTCCACATCACACCTCCTATCTCATGGTGTCTTATGCTTTGGCCCTTAGGGTCTTAAACTTGTGTTCAATTACCTAACCTTCATTATGGATTTTTATAACACCTAAGGGATCATTACCTATAATTTTCTCTAATGTTTATGCTCCATAATATAACCAAACAGCTCTAGTTATTTTGGTAGAATTTTGCCTTATGATTACGAGGTCCTAGAATTCCGTCTTTGACCCTTTTTAAGTTCTGTCTTCGCCTAAGCTTTATAATTAACTCCTAAAACAATTATGAGGGTTCCTACACATATCCACTAATTATAAACCATTTTTATTAAGTCCAATTATGCTGAAACAGAATTACAAATTTTGTACATCTAAGTGTTCTAGAATTCACATTTTAAATCCTTTTTGATTACTTGTTCTTTCCTAACTTCCTAAATCATTCCTTGCTTCACTCAAACATAATTTTACACATTTTAACACCATAAAATAGAATTTATACATTGGCCAATTTGCACAAGGTAGAACCAAAAATACATGCACCATATAATCACATAATCTCATGATTTAAAAGCATATAAGTTGCTAGTTTCTCTTGGAATCATTTTGGAACTCAAAACTCTTTTAGAAATCAATTAATCTCATTGAAATCACATAAATATGTGCTAGGTCAGTAGCTAAATTATTTAGCTCAAGGAATAGATTTAAAACATAAGACCTTGTTCATAAAGTTCTTTGAGTACACCTAAGCTTAGAAAAATTCCAAGACTTAGACTATGGGCACTTATGATTAGATGAACTCATCCAAGTCCATCATCATCATCACAAGGCTGAAATGACATCCTTGAAATGCCTCCATTTTCTAAAACTTTATGCAAGATACTTGGGCAAGTCTTTGAGCTCTAGGACATTTAAGTGATGGCATAAACTTAAACATGCAATGCACTTATTTTACTCTTCATTAGAAAATAAAGTGAGAGCATAAAATAAATATGAGATGCACCTCATTATTATCTTTAAAGATTAAGTGATGACTTGAAATATAAACATGAAATGCAAGCTTGGAAATTTAAACATGATAATGCAAGTTCATTTAGTTATTCTTGAGAGTTTAGTGATGGCATCAAAATAAACATGCTATGCAAGGCATAAACATAAACATGTGTGCAACTCATTTTATCTTAGCTAGAGCTCTTACAAGACTTTAAAGGAACATCACAACCTTAACCAAATATATACCTTAACAACATAAAGTGAGCTTTAGAGTTCTTAGCACCAAGACTTCAAAGAAGCTTTGGTTTTGAACTTCATCATCAAGCTCAAGAAAATAGACACAAAGCTCAACACTTTGTCTAAACAAACATACAAGAACTAAGTCATATTCTTTATTTTATTGCTCATGGGCTTCAATCTAGAGTAAAACTCTTAGAACGGCCGACCAACTTTAAGGTTGGCAAGGGTAAGCTTAGAGCTCTTTGAAAACATAGGATTAATTTTCTTAACAAAACTTTTGTGATCTACTTAACATTTTTAGCAAACTTTGTTCAAATAAAGGAAAGGAAACCAAAATCATGAGGGAAAGGAAAGGAAACCGAAAACTTGAGAAGGAAAAGGAAGGAAAAACCGAAACATGAGCAAGAAAAGAGAAAGAAACCACAAGCATGTATGGTCCAAGACCAAGTTTTTCAAGCTTTAGAGGTTCTCACAAGAAATCAACAAGTCATTATCTTGAAACCTCATCATCAAGCCAAAGTTCTTCTCATGAAAAGGCCTCTTGGCCGAAAAAAGAAAAGAAAAAGGAAAGCTTTGAAAACCAAGAGAAAGCTAGAACTTTTCTTGAAAAAACAAGCAAAAACTTTGAAACAAAACCCCTACCTAAAGAAGTCTTTGAAAAGGATGAAAGAAAGCTTGATCCTTGAAGGAATTGAGAAAACAAAATCTTCTCTTGGTGTGTATGGATTCGGCCAAGGGAAAGCTCAAGGAAGATGATTTTTCCTTGAATTTGTAAGCTTGGAAATGGAAAGTTTGAGTGTTTAAGAGATGGTTTGAGGTGAGGAGTGGTGGTTTATGGTTGTTTGTGTGGTTTGTGGAAAGGTTCTTTGAGAGGAAGAAGAGATGAGCAAGATGAAGAGAACTTGAGAGAAAATGCAAGAAAAAGCAAGAGAACTAAACTTGGCAAAGCTTCTAAAGTGTAACCAAGTTCTTCCAAGCTTGGTATTTATAGAAAAATGAAACTTTGTGGCTGATTTGAAAGGAAGAGGCCGACGGTTCTCTTGGCCAAAGGGAGGAAAAATATCTTCAAAAACTTGTCATTCAAAGGCATGGTTGAAGCATGGTAGGATGGTTCAAAGTATGGCTTGAGGTATGGTTTGAGTGAAACAAAATCAACATGTGACACAAATGCAAGGGAATTTAAGGAATGATTTGTTCATGTAATTGTGGTTTAATGATGTGTTTAGGTGTTTCTTTGATTAAGGTTTTGGTTAGGAGTTTGTAAGAAAGTGTTTAGGTGAGGTAATTGGCTAATTAAGGTTGTCAAGACTTGATTAGGAGGGTAATCTTGCTAGATTAACAATTTAAAATCATTCTTTTAGTCAAATGAGGTATGGGCACAATTCCTTAATTTAAAGAATTGAGAGAAAATACTATTCAAGATTCCATGACTAGGAATCTTGAATTAAAGAATGTAATTAGAGTTTAACTAAGCAATCTTAGGTTCTAATTAACCTTAATAAATTATTTTGACTCTAGATTAATTATCAAAATAAATTAATCTTCGATTAGAGCCTATTGCTTAATTACGTCATTAGGCTCACCTACACTGTTAGGGTAAAATGGTAATTTTGCACTAAACTGCTCGGACCTACCGGGCTTACTAAACATAAAAAACCACTCATAAACATCATTTCAAATTTCTGAAAAGTTCCTGGGCTCAAATGGCACCTTTACCCGTAAAACGCTGGGGTATTTTGGTCATTTGAGCCGAAAGTTCAGAAATGAGATTTTTACCTCAGAATATCAAACATAACAAATATAATCCCCTTCAAACATTGAGTTGAAACATTGAGGACTGCCAGTTAACTGCCCTTTTAATTCTGGAATGACCTCAAGGGCATTTTGGTTATTTGCACTTAAAAGAAAATCGGGGCATTACACTAAACGATAGAACTTGTGTTACTTCTTCAAGAAACTTAAGAAAACCATTAGTCGTTTTTCAAAGCATTTTTAAATTGGCTTTGTTGTCATTCAAAACTCGTTAACGCTTCATGGAAGTGTTCTGAGCAAACAATCTCCCCCTTTTTGATGATAACAAACCAATTTGAAGAAAATCTTTGAGAGATATTGAAAGAAAGAAGGCATTGAAGTTTAGGCAAAAATAAATCATATTCTTTCAACATATCACAGGAATGATTTTTAGGAAGTTCTTTTCTTAAGGTATGATATGGATCATATAAAATATTTTTGGCCAAGCTGACTCAATCATAGCTGTTTGTTATTTATCTTGATGCTTTGGATAGGCTTAATCATACTTTCTGAAGGACTTAGTAGGATGTTTGAAAAAAAATGTTTAAGCCTTGATTAAAACAAGCATTTTTATTTTGAGTCATGAAAAAAAAACATTTTGAAGATCCATGTGCTTAAATAGCTAACAAGAAATACTTGTGATATTTTATCTTGCTTAGAACTATTTAGGCATAGCTTTGTCCAAATCGGTTTTTAGAAAAGAAAAATGAATGGTCAAAAAGATGTATATATGATAAACTTATTAGAGCATGCATGATAGAACAGTTTAAATGCTTATCTAGTTTCTGAAGCTTGTAGAACCTTATATTGAGGTTATCAGGCATTGTGCAAACATTTGGTTTTTGAGGCCCCATAGGATTCATCTGAGTAAGCCTTTTGTTTTAATTGTAAACAAATCACATAAGAAGTGGA
>JAMLFY010000003.1:22117467-22176671 GCA_030441495.1 Dalbergia oliveri
TTCTCATAGGTTTAACAATACACGGTTGGCCTCAAGCCAATCCATGCCAAGAATCACATCTAAACCTTGCATGGGTAAGCAAATGAGATCTAAAACAAAGGATCTATTCTCTATAACAAAATTGCAATCTAAACAACATCTACAAGTCCTAACGGGTTTTCCAGGAGGGTAGAAACAATAAGGTCAAAAGGAAGCTCAGTCACATGCAAGTTAAGGCTTTTAACACATGAGTAGGAAATAAAAGAATGGGAAGCGCCAGAATCATATAGTACAATTAAGTCTTTTCCATACATGTTACACTTACCTTCCACGAGATTCCGTGACTTCGTCGTTTCTTTCAGCATTAATGGTAAAAACCCTTCCTTGATATTGCGGCTTGGGATTGGGGGTTGGCGGGTTCCTCTGCATTCTCGAGAGTAGTGGCCCTTTCCACATCGATAGCATACATTTGTTCCGGCTCAGGGCATGCTCCCATGATTCTTGCCGCACTTGGGACAGTCCATGGATGGTGGGGGTCGTGGAGTGCTGCTGGACCCTTTGTGGTGCTTTCCCCTTGTTGTTGTTATTGTTGTTGTTGTGATTGTTGTTGGGGTTGTTGTTGTAGCGGTTGCTGTTATAGCGGTTGTTGTTGTTGTTGTTCGGCCTTCCTTGTTGAAAGTTCCTTTGTGGACCTTGGGGTCTCGATTGAGGTGGAATGGGGTCGATTTGCCTCTTGAATTGCTGACCTTGAGGTGTCAGCTTCTTGGTGATATTATCGGACTTTGAGGTGCTCAACTTTCTGCCCTTTTTCAATGATGCGGCATTTGTTAACTAGGGTAGAGAAATCCCTAATCTCCAAATGCGCAACTCCACATTAAGCTCTGCCTTTAACCCTGACTCGTATTTAATGCATTTCCAATACTCATCGGGTTACCCTGATACATCCTTGAGAACTTAATGAGTTCCTCAAATCTGGCAGTGTCCTGGGCTACATTCATGTTTCCTTGGACAAGTTGCATAAACTCAATGTCCTTGGCATTTTTGACCGACTCTGGAAATACTTCTCATAAAAATGGACCTTAAATAGTTCCCAATCAATGTCCATGTCGGTCGCCTCCAGGAGCCTTCGGGCACCTGTCCACCAAAGCCGGCATCACCTTCAAGCATATGGGTAGCGAAGGTGACCTTCTGCTCCTCTGAGCATGGGACTACAGCAAAGACCTTCTCAATATTCCGAATCCATTCATCTGCAACATTTGGATTGAGGGTCCCTTGAAACTGTGGGTTCGCCTTATGAAACTCCCCAAACGAGCATGTTCGGGAATCTCATGGCCTTGATTCGCATTAGCTTGGCGATCTGATCCATTCGATCCATCATCATTCTCATTGTCCTTGCCACATTCGGAGTGCTTCGCGGTCTCATTGTTCTGTTATTCTGTGCCGCGTTCCTAGTCTTTTGTCGACGTGCCATTGGTCCCTATACACACAAAACAGCAACACTGAGGTGATCAGGCTCAACATTCCATGCAAAGTGAGCAAGTTACCATGGCACGTGCAACATACAGCATTCATGCATCTCTAATCCTCAAGCTCATCCTAATGATAAACATATACACATGACATTTCTAACGTAGTATGCTTTAGAAGCATAGCCAGTCCAATCCTTAGGCTCCGTGAATCGAACTCGATACCAAAATGTAACACCTAATAATTAACCCAATACACCTAGGTATCTGATTAATTACTAGACTTTACTCTTTGCTTCAGTTCCTTAATCATGCTTTGAAAATACTTAGTGAAATTACGAGCCATTTTTTTTAAACATAATTGAAAACGTGAGCCGCGCTTAACGTGAATGATTTAGCAAAATTTAAAAGACACATAGGAATTTACAAACATCACATCATAATATATTGGCTCCATCATAGCATCCATAATTACATATCATATAGATATTTTGCCTACCAACAGAATAAGACTAAGTGTAGGCAATCTAACAAAACATAAATAATATATGGATGGAAGGACATCCATTAATGGCACCTAGTAATAACACTCCAGGGATAGGGATAGATATCTGAAATATACGAGTGAAACTAGCAGGATCAAGTTCAGCTACCCTGAAGCCTCAATGTGATTCACGAACGCTTCCTCCTTTTTGAAGACGAGATGGAAAGAAAAATAGAGGGAGTGAGAAACTTATAAAAGAATCTCAGTAGGGTACTCACCTCATGATGCATTGTGTCATCATCATCGTCCCCAGGAACCTCGGGTTATTATGAAATAGTGAGCATGCTAAGATTGATTTATTAAGTTCGAAAATATACTTTAGAGGTTCGTCGGTTTTAATCATGCGTCTTATAATGCATCATAAACTTAGCATGTCATGTTTATAATGAACTTTTCCTTTTATCAACACATCATATTCTTCATCATCATATCATAAATACTATGCATAAAAGAACATCATATTTCTCATCATCATGTCATAAATGCTATGCAAGAAGAACATCATACCATAATAGCTATGCACAAGACATGGTGCACATATTTCATTCCTTTAGTGTCCTAGGTGACTTAAATCTTGTCATCATCATCATTATTTTCCTTGGGCCACCCTATACTCCACCCTTTTGGGAGTAATCTAGGTTATGAGCTCATACCTTACTAGTCGTCACTAGCATATACTTATCCCTTTTGATAAGTTAAAATCCCTCTACCCTTTTGAGAGAATGGGCTAGGGGGCAAGAATCACCTTTTCACCACCTCTAGTCTGATGGGTCTTAAAGGATCATTTTCTCAAGATCACCTTTTCACCACCTATAGTCTGATGGGTCCAAAGGATCATTTCCTCATGAGTTTAAGTCACCATTAAGTCTTAGCATGTTATATCATAATCATCAAGATGCATGAACATTCTCATTGTTTGCAATAGCAATTATAACATGCAAGCCATGAAATCATTCAATAATATCAAATTCTCAGTAGGCATTACATCATCATATAACTGACATTCCAAAGCATCAAAAGATGTCATCTAAAATTTTCAGTAAAGTCCCTAAATAACCGAACTCTAAAATTGGGTAACCTTAATTATCAAACTAATTACTTATGCATCTAAGGGATTTATTACCATCAATTATAAGCCTTAAGAACATTATTAGACTATATGGGGTAGCATAGACAGTAAGTTGTTCTTAAGGTTTTACCTGCTAGAAGTTACGTTTTTAACCTTTCTGTTACCTTTTCCTATGATGCTAAAATTAATTATAAACCAATTATGAATCATTGTCCCTTATCTAAACATAATAATATCTGGTTCTTAAGGTCACTAAAGGCTCTGGACAGAATGCATAAATTTCATTCTCTAAAGTTCTAGAAATCTTGCTTTTACGGTTTTCTAGGAAGCTAGTTTTATCTCTAACATGCATAGAATAAACCATAATTATCACAACTTCAAACATATTAAATCATCATCATTTATTGGTACTAATCTCATATCAGAAGCCGAATCATGAACCTCATATAATTGTATAAAATCACATTTTAAGTGAACATAAAATATTAGTTTCCCGTAGAATCCTTGCAAAGCTTTAAAACTCTTTTAGAAACTAATTCTTTTTGAAAGAATCTTCATAATTAAAATTCTCACTTAAGATAAAAGGAGCAAGTCTTGAGCTTAAGAGATTTATGTGATATCTTAGAATCATAAACATGCTATGCAACCTCATTTTAATCTTGTCATTATAAGGTGATAACTTGGAATTATAAACATGATATGCAAATCCATTTCTTTATCTTTAAGATTTAAGGTGATGACTTGAAAATTAAACATGATGCAAGAGCTTGAAATATAAACATGATGCAAGAAACTGGAGCCTAGTCCGCAGGAACAGTGGAGGAGAAAAGAATCTTAAGAAAGAAGCGCGGTAACGCACTGGACCGGTGAAGGGAGAAGAGAATTATTATTACTCTTTTTAAGCTCCAATCTCAAGACTTCTTAAAGAATCAATTCTTTAACTCCAATAATCTTATTTCTTTGCTTGTGATACTTGGGTAAGTCTTTGAGCTCTAGGATCTTTAGGTGATGACATAAAAATAAACATGTCATGCATTGATTCTTTTAGCCATTATAAAATAAAGTGAGAACATAAAATAAATATGAGATGCAACTTCTTTATTATCTTTAGAGATTAAGTGACAACATGAAATATAAACATGAAATGCAAACTTGGAAATTTAAACATGAGTATGCAAGTCCATTTATTCATTCTTGAAATTTTAGTGATGACATAGAAAGTGAACATGATTATGCAAGGCATAAACTTAAACATGGATGCAAGTTCATTTGATTTCTTTACTAGAGCTCCTTCAAGACTTTATAGAAATACAAATTCAATATATATATCTTAACAAGACAAAGTGAGAAATACATCTTTCAAATTCTAAACTCAAGATCATAAAATCATCATAAAAACATCATTCTTTAAAGTTTTGCATCAAGTGGAACTTTCAAACTTTAGAGGCCTAACTTGTGATGGATTCACAACCCACCTTCAAGGTCCTCATCATCAAGCCATCATCTTAGTCCCACCTAGGCCATATGGCCGAATTGGTTAAAGAAAAAGAAGAAGAAAACCAAATGGAAAAACTAGAGAAAATCCATGAAATCATCATTTTGAACCAAGAACAACACTTAGCAAAACATAGAAATAAACTTAAAAACAACTCCCTACCTAATCTGATTTGAAGGAAAGGAAGAGAACTTGGTTTCTTGGAGTGAAATGAAAGAAAATATTCTTGAAAGGTTGAAGAAAGAATTTCAGCCAAGGGGGAAGAAAGAAAGAAAGTTTTGAGCTTAGGAAAAACTTGAAGTTGTGAAATTTTTGAGCAAGTCTCTAATGACTTCTAAGCATGCCTATTTATAGAAGAATTCAAGCTCATAAATGGACAAGAGGAGAAGGAAAATCTGATTCAATTTGAGGAGGAGACAAGGAAGGAAAAATCATCTTGTTTGGTGGCTTAAAACATGGAATCATGTTTCAAAGTTCCTTGTTTTATGGTGATTTTTGGCATTATGTTTTAGTGCAATTTTTTGGTGTATTATGGCTGCATTATTTCGTGCATTACAGCCTCATGGAAGAGGGTTTTGTGTGTTCCATGTATTATTTAGGTGTAGGCAAGGTATTCATTGCAATTTAGAGAATTTACGGCTTAGGGCTTAGGTGAATTAGTAAGCAATTTGAGTGTTTTAAAGCAATTTTAGGTTCTCATCAATTTAAATAAATAATTTTGACTCTAGATTAATAATTAGAATTTAATAAGCTTTAATTTGAGCCTAATATTGCTTAGGTTTCGTTAGCAAATCAAAAATCTCAAAATTTGTAAAACTACAAAGACGGGGCAAAAAGCACATTTACTTAAAAATTGCCCGAGACCACCCGAGCTTAACCAATGGTTAATCATGGCTTAAAAACACCTTTTAACACATTTTAGTGAGGTTCGGGTTCAGTCGGCGCAAATGAAGTTAAATAGCCGCAAGGGCGTTTTGGTCATTTCGCGCGTCGAAGCTCAAAATTAGGATTCTTCTCCTCTATTAACACATGTAACACAAACAATCCCTTATTAACATCAAAACATCCCCTTGAGGACGGGTGGGGCCCACGATCCTCATTTTCTTGAGTAAAATAACCTCGGGGCATTTTGGTCATTTTACAATTCCAGAAAATTGGGGTTTGCAATACTTGCACGAATTGCTCCTAACTTATCTTCTAACGTTATATTCCTTTATTAAGGATTGTTTGGTCTGAAATTTCATATAATATTTACCTACGGTAATTTGGTAATTCTTAATGAGTAAAAATTACAGTAAAAATTGGGGCATTACATATAAAACATGATAAAAAGGTCTGTCAAAAGGTAAAGAACAACAAAAGAAAATGCATGCTGATCTAAAAAATATCCTCTGAACTCCCCTCAACATAGCTCCAGCTTATTGCCAAAGCTTAGCCCTCATTCCAAAGCATAGCTCTCCCTTAATTCCAGCACTTGATTGATTTTCATCAAGTCTTTTCTCTCTCCCTTTGTTATCATCAAAAGGAGGTGTGCGGGAAGCAGGAACACCATCTTTAGTCTAATCAATCCCTGAAAATTTCCGAAGCGCTTCATCTGCATGATAAAGCTTTTAAATGATCTAGTCGATTGTTGATGAGGCATTGCTCTCAAGGAGCAATTGTATTTCTAAGAAACTTGGTGTGTGCCTGGTGCCGGTTGGATTGATGAAGGACCAACATTAGGAGTGGTACCTGGTTCAAGGGGTCTCAGTTGGAGCAAGAAGCGATCATTGACTTGAGGGATATTTATCTTAGGTCTTTCTTTTGTGGACTCATTGAAGACATCTTTCCTCTAGAGGAAGACTTTGAAGCAAAAGATTCTAAGCTAGTCTCCTTTTAGAGTCAGAGGCCATACATGTTTTATAGGGTGAGTTAACAAATGATTATTTTCAGGCCTTTTACTCTCATTGGAGCTATTTTCAAGAAGAATGATCTTCCTTTTCTTTCATTATTTGCAGCTGTCTTTTGAAGTGCCATAGCTTTGATTCTTATGCTCTTCTTCGATGCTTGATCCAGGCATCGATTGATCTCTATAGGGTTCTTCCATTTTGTTGGAGACAGAACAACAACAGTCCATCCTAACCAGTAGAGTGTCCTAACCTTGGAAGAGAGAACTGATGAGGATAAAGACTTGAAGTGCTTTGGAGTTTAGCATGGCGTGGTTTCTTTGCCAGGTTGATGTAGAAGAGCGTAGACAACTGGAGACCTCCTCAGCTAAGACTTTAAGATATGTGAACCAATCTTCTTTGGATAAATAAATGCCCTCATCAAGAGCATTAACGGTATGGAGATCGCTTCTGCTTAGAGTCATGTGAGTTCCTTTCGTGTAGGAGATCAGGAGGTCTAGACACTTGTTCCAACTGTGAATAGAATTCCATGACCATTCAGTGAAGACTCTGTCAAAGATATTAAGAAACCCCACCCATCCTTGGAAGGAGATCACTTCCATCAAATAAGAACTTGAGCCATCAATTCATATCTTAGTTTCCTAGGAGCAACCAGCCTTGAGAGAAGTTGTCGCGTATGTTCCTGGTGATGAGGTTTATCAAACATGAAAGAGTACCGTGTTAGCAACGCGACTGGAGCAGTGCTTCTTTCAGCCATGGTCAGGTGAGTATGGAAGAATTGACTGGAAAGATCGGGAAAAGGTTAAAGGTTGAAAGATTTTGAGGGTGAAAGAGTGAAAACAAAGGACTTCAATTTATTAGCGATGTGGGTTTAAGGAAAAGAAATGGTTGAGGAAGTGTATGGTGGAAGACAAAGGTGAAAAGTGATGTGTGAGGATTGGGAAGTTTTAAGTGATGGGATGTGATGACATGGGAAGAAACTCAACAAGGTGGAAAAATCCCGCTTTTCATCCTTTTCAAGAAAGAGTTTTAAAGGAATTTACTTTTGACCTTCACCTTTCACTTTCTGACCTTCGAAGACATACCATATATCAACATTTCCATATACCTAACATTGACCATATATCTCTATTTTTGATCTTCATTTCTTTTTCTGACCATCTTTCTCCTTTGAGTCTTGCAAGCTGAACCTTCAAACTTGTAGACTGACTTTTGCTATGTCTTTAGTTTGGAGTAATGAAGAGAGGATGCCCAGGTCATGAAAGAATCAGAATATCATTGCTTCTTTTAGCAGAGCTGAATATGTAGCTCCAGATTTGCTACACCAGATGTTGCGGATAAGGAACCAGCTGGAAGACAACTTCTTGAGGTATTTCATAATTCCTATCCTCTGAGATTACACTAGTGCTATTTATCTCATCAAGAATCCTTTCAACACTCTAAATCCAAGTTCTTGCTGCAAAGTTTTATTTATATCTTGTTCAAAATGGAGATGTTGAGTAAATAGATATGAATCCTGAAGACCAAGTGTTAGATATATTCACAACATCTATTACTAAAAATCTCTCATTTTTTGAAAAAACTTTTAAACTTAAAGTCTTTATAAAAGCCCATATGCATTCTCTTACTTGGTCTCCTAATGAATGTGACATATAAACCCATTATTCAACAGGAAGGTACTGAGTCAATCATGTCAAGCTTGAGGAGCTTGGAGAATCATAGATATTTATTAGTATGAATACATGGTTAGGAAGGTCTTCATTTTCAAAGCTAGGAGGCTGCTTTATGTATATTTCCTCAAAGAGAAATCCATTTAGGAGTACAAACTAACACCCATTTAGTAGAAAATGAATCTCTTGAGGGCAACAACAGCAAGTAGTATTTCAATGACTTCATGCCTAGCTACTGGTGCAATGGTTTTATCATAATCAATTCCCTCTGTTGATTATAACCATGTGTGACCAAACTTGCTTTGTTCTTCATGACTTTGCTAGCACCAGTGATCTTGAAAGATTCATTTGTATTGATGATGATTTTTTTTTAATTGGTCAACCAATCTTTCCTTTTTGAACCTGGTTGTTTCTTTAGCAAAGTATCCACCCATCTTTGATTATCTCAAAGTTTCTTTAATACATTCAGGCAAAGGTGGAGATGAAAGCATAGGTTGACATATCTCTAAGGAATGACTTTGTACTCATATCCTTTGAAAGGTCTCCATGAACATTGTTTTGAGTAAGCTGGTTTTAATCATAAACTCCCTTATAGTTTCTATCATTTAGATTCCTTAGCTTCTCTTTTATCTTCAGATTGCTCATCTTTGTGTCAGAAAAAATACTTTTTGATCGTATTGGAGTTTTGAGCATGTTTTCTGAAGAATTGATATTCAGAGCATACTTTCTAAAGATATTACTTTCATCAACTTGCTTTCTAGAACTTCCTTGAGACTTATTTTCTCAAGATTTTTCATTAGTTCTTTTGAAAATGTTAGCAAAGATGTCTTTAAGCTCATTCATCATTAGCTTAAGTTGTTTAAGGATCTTAGGCTTAAAGCATCTTATCCACTTCTTGATTCATGATAGGAATCTGGTATGGTCACTATTGTTAGCTCCTTGGCATTCTATCCTATGGACTTTTTTGGACATTCCAAAATGAATAGTTTTTTATTTTTGGCACCCAGGCCTTTTTGGGTCCTCTTGGTTAGTTTGTAGAGGAAGAGATTTTCCAAGCTTTCTAACAGAGTTCTTCCTCAAGAATCATTTCTCAGATGGGTATCTCTTTTTTTTGGGGGGGGGGGAAGAGCAAGAAACAAGATTTGGATATAAAAGATGAGATATATAGCCTTTTTATTTTTCATTTCCTTTATATATCTAGACTAGTTTTTGGAAACTATAGATTCTGACCATTATCATAAAAACATGATTTGAAATATATCAATTGTTCCAGGTCAGATCTTGAAAGTCATGAAGTCCTCTCAACAATTCAGAAATAACTTTCTAACACTCTTCACATATCCTTTTGGGGGATTCAGTTTTATAGAACTTGAGAAGAAGAAAAAAAAAAATAAACTCCTTGTGATATATCTCACTTGAGTTTTAGTTTTCCAGCTTCAGGCTTGATCTTCTCATGTTTCAAGACAACCTTATGAGTTTCTAGATTGGTTTGAGATATTCAGAAATAAGCTTGAGCAACATCCAGCAGCCCATCATATAAAACAATTAATACATGATATGAAGGATTAGAGGCAGATACATTTACCTTGCATGTTTCCGTTGATATGCACTCAGTCATGAAGTATAGAATAGCAGCATCTTCTAACACATCATGATTTTTCTGACTCATCTTTTTCTTCTTTAGAGTTTCTCATATTAGTGATCATGCTATGGATAGTAGGTTTCTTTTTCAAGATTTATCCTTGCCCTTCCTGCATTTCTTGAGATTGATGTCCCTTCTTTCCTTATTTTAGCCTTCTTAGGCTTTTACCGTCTTCAACAAACATAGAGATTTCATCTCCAAATCCAATATCAGATTCTATATTAGGGCTTCCTCTTAAGAAGAGTTTTCAGCAACTTTTATAGCTTCTACTTTGCCATGCTTATAATGAGATAGATTTTAGGGCCAAGGACATTTGAGTCCATTGAGAGGCTACAATGAGGTATGCAGATTATCCCATATGTTCTATCATGTGTCACAAGCAACAAATATGTCATGTTCATATCAGCTTAGTGCATGTAACATCCTAGTTCTTTTCTTTAGAAATTGATTGAGGAATGGTTAATGGGAATATTAAGATTCTGACAGACGCAAGTTGTGATGTGTATGACTTTATGAGTGAGTACCAAAAAAAAAAACAAGAAGAAAAAGTGAATAGTATTTTGAGGCCCGAAGGCCGCCAGACAGCTGAAATCCTATATTTGGGACCCAAGGTGACCGAAGTTAGGAAAATATGAGAATAAGGTTAGAAATGTGTGGGTATAGCAATTTTATGCTTAGTATTAATTTTCGGGCAACATGGGTTTTATCGAGTAAGGTGTTTGCCCGTTTTGTGAGATTTCGGTGTGTGATTTTTAACATTTAAATATTTCCATCACAAATGGATGATATCTATCTAATTAGACATGTGAAGGCCAAGATTTAATCTTGGAATCCAAGATTCTAAGATTAAATCTTAGCCATCCATTTACTTTATTACAAAAAATAATGATTACTTTACTAAATATTCACCATGCATTTATTATAAGAAGCCTAGTCACATTTTTTCTCCCAAAAACACATCAAAATTCGGCCAGCCAAGGGAGAGAGAGATCAGCCACCATTGTTGTCCTCAAGAGCTTGTTCTGAGTTCCAAGCCCAAAAACACTAGCCTAGAGTTGTTGAAACCTCAAAGTTCTTTCATTAAACTTGTTCTACACCTAATTCTCTACTAATCTAACCAAACAAAATTTCCATTCCTTATCAAAACCTTATCTTGTACCTCATACCTCACTGATATCAGAGGGGTTTGAAGTTGGATTGGGAGCTTTGGAGGAGAGGAAGCAAGCTTGGACAATCTTAAAGCCAAGGAGCTACTAGGCTACTCAAAGTAGGGTTTTTGTGCCTTTTCTTGTCAAATTTTTCTGATCTTTTGGAATGACCTAGGTCCAAAATTTCTGATTGTATTGATGGATAATATGTTGATATTGATGTGTGAATTTTGGTGGTGTGTTTGGATGGTGTTAGAAAAGGGTTTTTCTCAAAGGAAATTGGGATTAGCCTTAATTCCTAGTTGTCCTGAAGAGTAATTATGCACGAATTTCTGGTATAGTTGTGGGTAATTTCATGAGCTATAAAAATTATATCTTGTATTTAAATCTTGAAATAACTACATAAATTTTCTTGGGTGTTGATTTTAAATTGTACTGCCTCAAAAAAATCAAGAACTAAAATGTGACTAATGCTATCTTGATTGTTGAAATTGAAGCAATAAACTTCTCGAATTTATTATCATAGCAATTGATTGAATTAGCTCATGAAGCTTTTACACAAAGTTAGTAACATATTGAAGTATCATTTAAATTTTCTTGTGCCTTGATTCCATCAATTATGAGGGTAAAAATTTTGGGAACTTGGGTCTGACTGCTGAATTGGTGGCCCTTAACCACTAAATTTTTACATTTTACTAAAGTAGATATAGAGCTCCATTTGTCCTGAAATTTTTACAGGTTATTCTAGACACATTGGAGTGTCATTTAGAATTTTGTTTTTGGCTCTTGAAATGGCCGTTTGTTATGGAAATTAAAAGTTGTACTTAGAATGGTAATTCTGCCAAGGTGCTGGAATGTGAGGGTGGTTGAAAATTTATGATAGTATGATACCTATTCCAAGTCTATGGCATATGAATCCATGTTGATTATTCCAATTACTTATTCATGAGACATAAAGGAACCTTTACTATAATTGAATACCTATTTGTAAGGTAAGCATGTTTTGAGAAAGGAAAAAGAAGTACATAATATAGTTATGTGAGAAAGTACAGAAATAGTATGTATAAATTTTGCTGTTGCATGTTTGAACATATGGAAAAAAGAAACAAGGCCTAAATGGAATAGAGAGGGAAGGCAAAAGTAAGGACGTCCTAGAAAATTTATAAGTCGGTAGATGTATCGGCTAGGAATAGAACTGTATGTGATTCAAAAATGAAAAAAATGAAGTCCGATGATCATGAATAGGAATGAGCTCGTGTCCTAGCAGTCTATTGTTCTCTCTGAAATTATTAATTACAGATGCAGCTCTATGTGGAATTAGGCCTTCCCTATGTTGACAAATTGAGGAAAATACATGGGATTGAACCTATGGATGCAAATAATAGTACATGGTTGATTACAATGGTGCCATTCTAAGTTCCCATAATCTATATATTTTAGCATTGATGCTTACGATCTTTATATGAATGATTTATATGCATAATTCCTTACCTGTATTTTGTATAGCATCTAGGGGAATTACAATCCTAGAATTTTATAGTATTTTCACCCCTAAGCTGTATGTATTGTATTACTTCAGATTCGCAGATGGCATCCCTGGTATTCTTCCTTGACCCGCCACAATGGGTGTGGCAGTACAACCCAGCACTTGACTCTTTGTATGTCGTAGGTTACTTCCAGTTTCGCGTATATATGTTTTTCGATTGTTCCTTTAGACGAGTTTTCAGGATTTTGACCCGCTTTCCCCTACAACGGAGTGCCTCTCCATATGGCGCTCCCGATGTATTTGAGGTTCCACTTGCTCACCAGCACACGCCCAGGTGCACACCCGTCTTCATCCTCTTTTTCAGACTCAGATCCTTGAGGCCCAACGCCCTGGGAGGCGAGGTCATTGCACCGATGGCCAACGCTTCCTGTAGGAGGAGGCAAGATTTTGGAGACCGTTGGCATGTACATAGCAGTAGTATAGTGTTAGGGCTTTACCAGCCTACAGACCGATGCACTATTAGTTTGCTTTTTGCTCGTTGTACCTATATGACATTTTGTCGGCTGAATATTTGAGCAAGTTAGGTATCAGGAGGGGGACTAGCCTTATTCGCATAGAGTTTTTGACTAGTTAGGGGTTATTTCGTTGGCTTTTCTTTTATGATGTATATATTGCAATGAGATATGATGTTCATATATGTGAATATGGTTGTGGAAATATGTGTCAAAATTTCCTTATTACTATATATCTCGACTAGTATAGATTAGAAACATCAGTAATCTCTGCTAATTACTATGTCAATACTCGAGTAAATTGTAGTAATTAGGGGGTGTTACATTATGGTATTAGAGCCGAACTATCCTATCAGCTTGAGGATTGGAGGACTATGTTTCCGTAGGATTGTCATGCAATATGATGCATATATGCTTATATGTGTATATGACTGGTTAGTAATGTTGTGGGTTACCGCCACACTAGTTGGTATTGAGCCTAATCAACTCAATATTTTGTTTTGTATGATAGGAATCGATGACTTAAAATCGGAAAACTAGGAGTGGAGTGGGAAATGATGCAGAAAATGATGAATACCTTTCGTGAGATAGTGACAATGAGAGAACAAGCTGGTTGCCAATCTAATGATGGAAAGATTAAGGGCAATGAGGAATAGAACCGTTGGCAATCCGAAATGAAGTGGATAGGGAATACAGGAAATTTGAGTTTAGAAAGGCAAACCCCCAGCCCTTTCGAGGAGCTTAACCCCTGGAAGGCGGAAGAATGGATCAAGGCAATGGAAAAGATTTTCTCAGCTCCACCCATAGAAATTCAGAAGGTAACTTATGCCACCTACATGCTAGAAGCAGATGTAGAATTCTGGTGGGTTGGTACTAGAGGATTATTTGAAGCTTCCCAGAAGTTACCTGGGATATCTTCAAGGAGCTTTCTATCATAAGTACTTCCTTCCTTCTGTGAGAAATGCAAAAGAGTTAGAATTCATGGCTCTTAAACAAGGACCTATGAATGTAGTAGACACCTGCCAAGTTTGAAGAGCTTTGCAAGTTTTCTATGATTTATCAACATGACCCAGACAAAGCTTGGAAATACATGAAGTACGAAGGGGTCTACGTGAAGACATTGAAGGCTTAAGCCGCTTGGAGATCCAGACTATCTGACTTTGGCGAATAAGTGTCAGCGTGGTGAGGAATCTATAAGAAGCTTGCAAGTTTTAAGTACACAAAACAATGCCAGAGGACTAGCACCCAGGGGCCCCATTCAAGCCTATGCACCAGCCTCAGGGATTCCACCTAATAACAACAATAATAGAGGAAACGCTTCAATCCCAAGATGGAGATAAGACAAGAATGCCCTAAATGTGGAAACACCACGGAACAAACCATGCTTGACAACGCAAATTGTGTTTCGCTGGAAACCAGGACACAAATATTGAATGCCCTAACAAGAAAGTTCAGTAGCCCATCCTAGGCCACAACAACAAGGGCGCATTTTGCTGTGAGTGCCAAGGAAGCTTCTCAATCTGCCGATCTGATCCGAGGTAAGTGTGAAATAAATGGGAATACCTTAGACGTACCTGATATTCGGGTGCTCTCATTCTTTTATATCCTATGATTGTGTACAAAGGTTAGGATTACAATGTTTAGTTATCGTATGACCTTCTCGTATTCACCCCTCGCGGTCCTATTAGGACTTGTCAAGCATGCATGACCATTTCTTTTCTTATAAATACTAGAGAATTTACTACTAATTTGTTTTGTCTACCTTTATGCTGGTTTAGAAGTCATTTTAGGTATGGATTGGTTGGTACCAAATTATGTGCTTTTATATTGTCCAACTAGAATCTTATTTCTTCCTATTTCCTTTTATTCTGGTTCCTTTTTCTTTTTACTTAGACCTAGTAACACTTAACCCTAGTAAGGTGAACGTAGGAATATGTTATCCTCGGCTAGTGAAACTAAAAGTAACCATGAAGTGAATACGATTCTAGTGGTGAGAGAGTATCCAATGTATTCCAGAAGATATTCAGAGTTTCCACCCAAGAAGGAAGTCAAATTCTCCATTGAGTTGGTCCTAGGAACGGGTCCTATTTCAATTGCTCCTTATAGGATGTCTTAGAGTTGAAGGAATTAAAGTCACAGATTGAATAACTACTAGGGAAACATTTCATTAGACCAAGTGCCTCGCCGTGGGAGCCCCTGCTTTTGGTAAAGAAAAGGATAGGGGTATGAGGCTTTGTGTGGACTATAGGTAGTTAAATAAAGTAACGATAACAAGTACCCTCCTTAAGAATTGATGCCTTCTTGGATTAATTACGTGGGGCAACCATTTTTCAAAGATTGACCTTATCAGTGTTACCATCAGATTCGAGTTCGAGATAAGGATATCCCAAATATCGCTTTAGAACTCGATATGGACATTATGAGTATAAGGTGATATCTTTTGGACTGACCAATGCTCCTGGCGGTATTCATGGATTATATGAATCAAATCTTCCGCCCGTACTTGGATAAATTCGTAGTTGTCTTTATAGATGACATACTTATCTATTCAAGGACCGAAGAGGAACATGCGGAGCATCTTAGGGTTGTGTTACAAATCCTAAGGGAGAGGAAGTTATATGCTAAATTGTCAAAGTGTGAGTTCTCGATGGGTGAAGTTAAGTTCCTTGGCCATGTGGTATCACGAGAAGGAGTCTCTGTAGTTCCCAAAGTAGAATTTGTCCTTAATTGGGGACGCCCAACCGGTGATTGAGATTCGAAGTTTTCTTGGATTAGCTGGATACTATAGGCGATTATTATGGGTTTTCCCGCTAGCCCTACCCTTGACAAGGTTAACTCAAGAATTTAATTTGAGGTGGATGCTAGAATGTGAGAGTAGTTTTCAGGAGTTGAAGTAGAAGTTGACCACGGCTCCTGTATTGGTGTTACCTAATCCTCATGAACCCTTCGAGGTTTATTGCGATGCTTCTAGTAAGGGCTTAGGGTCTGTATTGATGTAGCCGGAAACGTGGTTGCCTATGCTTCATGGCAGGCTAGACCCATGAGGTGAACTACCCAACTCATGATCTTGAGCTTGCAGTTGTGGTTTTTGCTCTAAAGATCTGGCAACACCATCTTTATGGTGTACGGTTCAATGTCTTCTGAATCACAAAAGTTTAAAATATCTTTTTCAGAAAGTTGAATATGAGGAGAGACGGTGGATGGAATTCCTCAAAGATTATGAGTTCAGTCTAAAATTACCATCTAGGCAAAGCAAACGTTATGGCAATGCATTGAGGGAAATCCCTGAGTGTAGCATGCATGATGATCAAGGAAACGGAACTAGTAGAAGGCTTTAGAAGCTTAGCTTGGGTACGTCTGTGAGCCCTGAAGGTGTGGTGTTAGGTCAGATGGAGTAACGAGCGAGTTTCAGGAACGAATTTTGCTGCACAACCCGAAGACCAAGAGCTTCAAGAGATTTTAAAATCAGTTCATACTAAGAAGTTGCTAGAGTTTACTCAAAACCAGCGTGGTATGTGGAGGTATAAGGATAAGGTCTGTGTACCTGCAAATGGTAATCTTAGGAATGAGATTTAAAGGAAGCACACAAAGGCGAATTCACTATTGTAACACCCTAACTTTCACCTCACACGCTCAAGTCGCATTTGGCTAGTTATTAGATGTTACGCCTTTTGTTTCAGAACTTGAATTATCTTTATTTAAAATACGGGTAATAAAATATGACTAATTTTTCTTTCTTTTTGAACTTAGGACTTAAAATGCGAGCCCGCGTGCGCATACATAACGATTAATACACACATGATATAGCCAACATATACACATTATCATAGCATATAAAAAAGTCATGGAATAGTCACAACATAATTTATATTAACATATCATAGTCACATCATAACGACGATGCCCTTCAAACATGAGGACGTCTCAAGATACTAAACATAATAAAAGATGAACGTACACGAACCCAATGCTAGACATTACTATAACTTTTCTAGACTAATCTTCGCGCTTCCGCTTGACCTCTACCGGTAGCGTGGTTCCTAAACTTGCGCCTCACAAAGGATCACAAACATCCGCATCACTCGCCTCTGGAGACGACACGGAAGAAAGGAAAAGGGATGAGAAATCTATATAAGATTCTAGAGGCTTCCCAACTCTAACACAAGTGTCATCGTCGCCCCCAGCCACTTCGGTCTTATTATGAAAGGGTATGCATGCATAAGATTCAATTTTACATTTCTCAAGTTCTTTTTCGAAGTTGGTGCCTTTTAACATGGGTCTTAATGACATGAATGCAACATATATTCTATGTATGCATGACAATACTTGAGCATGACAATACACATAGATAACACATATTACTTAATCAAAGCATCAATGAGACTTCAACGAAACATATGCATGTGCATCTTTTACTTTATCATAATTGAACTTGTGAGTTCCTTTCATAACTTTTCACTTTTTCATTATTCTCATTTCCATTTTCCATCCTCGTCATAGCCACCAAAATCCATCCAACATGCCGCCCCCTTTATCATAGCCACCGATCTCCTAATCACCTATCTCCTAGGAATGAGCTCATCCTAACTAGCCGTCGCTAGATTTATACGGGAAAAAGAGGGGGAATCATATCTCTTTCTTGGATCACCCGTACAACCCTTAACTCGGGAAGTCATAATGGGATCATTTCCTCATTAACATATCTCTTTTCTTTCTTGGAAACGCATCAACGGTTAAGCCAATGACTTTGTCGCTTCGGATGGCTCAACATCCATACCCCCCAGGTTTACTTTCTCCTCACCGTCAGCAGAGAAATGTGTCTGGCATATAACCTTTACATTAACAGATCTCTTTTGGATCACCCTACAACCCTTAACTCGAGAAGTCATAATGGGATCATTTCCTTATTAACATATTTTGTATGGATGCAACATGAGCGTACAATCATAATTCATCATATAACATATCGCATGGAATCATCTTAAAACATATCATATACTTTTCTCATATGCAATGTTATAACATTTCAAGTAACATTCATCACGTCATATACATTTCAAGTAAATAATCAAGTAAGACTTCAATACTCATAGGCATTCTCATCATAATTTCATTTCATCATATCATGTACATTCTCATTAAGTAATCATGTGAAAAGGCGACATCACATAAGCATCCATATCATAGGTTCATCCATTAAAATCAAAACACTCATTTTTGGCACATTTAGTCCTGGTAATCGATTAGGTTTTGTATATTATAGGTTCTGGTAATGATTACCAAGACAAAAACCCTTTAGGGAAAGAACATCATGGTAATCGATTACATGAGCTGGTAATCGATTACATGAGTCTGAAACTGGTTATGGGTAGAGAACACCCTTGGTAATTGATTACGCCTCTTGGTAATCGATTACTGAACCTAATCTCATAAATTGCTGGTAATCGATTACATAGCCCAGTAATCGATTACCAAAATCCTTTTTCGAAAAACTAAACTTTCTAACACATATTCAAGTATCCTTCCTTTCCAAAAACACTTTATCACACCTTTCTAAAAACTCTTTGAAAATCATTATCATATTTCCACACTTTAAAACCAACATTGTAACATAACTAAGAAATAAATCTCAACACGCATAAAAACAAACATAAAGGAAACTACTTCATATTCTTTATTTTATTGCTCATAGGTTCAATCTAGCACGGATTTGAATTGGCGACCAACTTTAAGGTTGGCAAGGGTAACCTTAGAGCTTTTTGAAAACATGTGATTAAGTTCTTCAAACAACTTTTAGTGATCTACTTAACATTTATATCAAACTTGTTATAACAAAAGGAAATGGAAACCGAAACCATTAAGGGGAAAAGGGAACAAGAACTGAAAACTTTGAATAAGGAAAGGAAAGGAAACTGAAATCATTTATGGTCCAAGACCAAGTTTTCAAGCTTTAGAGGTTTCATTGTGATGAACTCAAAGTCATCATCTAGAACTCTCATCATCAAGCTATCATGAAACCGCATCAATGGCCTTGAAGGCCGAACATGTAAGGAAAAGAAAGAACTTGAAAGAAAACTCCCTACCTAGTGGTGAAGAGGAAAGCTTGGTTCTTGAAGCAAGTTGAGAAGAACAACTTCTTCCTTGATGCTTGATGATTTTCGGCCAAGGCAAGGAGGCAAAGAAGATGAGGTGTTTTCTTTGTGAGCTTGAAGAGGTGAAGAAAAGGAAAGGAACTCTTGAGTCTTGAGAAAAAGAACTCAAGATTACTCTTTGAAGCTAATCTTGGCAAATGAACAAAATGCAACCAAGCTCATCCAAGCATGGTATTTATAGAGGGAATGAGACCTTGTGGCTGATTTGGGGAAGGCTTGGCCTCATGTTCCATGAGGTGAGAGAATTTGCTTTATGGAGGCATGATGAGGTATGGTGGAAAGTATGGGCAAGGCATGGGCAAGACATGGCCTAAGTTATGGGCTTGGAGTGCAACAAAATCAACATGTGGCACAAATGGAGAGCATGAATTCAGCCAACATTTCAAGGGGGAAAAGGATGATTTGCTCATGTAATCGTGGTTTAAGGATGTGTTTAGGTGTTTCTTTGATTAAGCTTTTGATCAGGCATTTGTGAGCAAGTGTTTAGGTGATAAAATGGCTAATTAAGGTGGTTCAAGACTTGATTAAAGAGTGGTCATACTAAATTAGAGAATTAAAACTATACTTTAGTCAAATCAAATCATAGACACAATTCCATGATTTAAGGAATTGAGAGAAAACACTATTCATGAAAATGTGACATAATGTCTTAAATTCAAGAATAGGATTTTGAGCTTCTCTAAGCAATCTTAGGTTCTAATCAACCTTGATTAATTATTTTGACTCTAGATTAGTAATTAGAATTTACTAATCTTTAATTAGAGCCTAATATTGCTTAGGTTTCGCTAATCGTGTCATTGGCAAGAATGCACTTAGCTAGGGGTAAAACGGTTTACTAAAACTGCCGGGGCCACCTGGGCTTGTCCCCGACATAAAACATTACTTAAAACATCATTTAAAACCTTTTGGTGAAGTCGGGTTCAACCAGGAAAACGAGGTTAAGACAGGGGCATTTTGGTAATTTTGGCGTCCAAACTCAAAATGAGATTCTTCTCTTTATACCACACATAACATACACAATCCCTATCATCACAAAAACATCCCCTCGAGGGATGGCTGGACGTCTCGTTTTCCAAAACGACCTCAGGCATTTTGTTATTGGACACAAAAATCCGGTACAACTATACACCCTGGGACTAGTAAAATGTATGCAGATCTTAAAAGGTTGTTTTGGTGGCCCGAGATGAAAAAGATATAGTGGAGTTTGTTCGGAAGTGCTTAACTTGCCAAAGAATCAAAATAGAACACCAAAAGCTGGACCTTACACCCCTAGAGATCCCAAATAGAAGTGGGAAAGTATCTCTATGGACTTTGTCATGGGTTTACCAAGAACATCGAGGTCATGACGCTATATGGGTTATAATGGATAGATTGACCAACTATGCTCATTTCCTACCCATCAAAGCTAATTATTCTTGGACAAGTTAGCTTCTTTGTACATTCAAGAAATAGTGAGACTACACGGTGTTCCTTCTTCAATAGTTTCTGAGAGATCGCTTTACTTCAAGATTCTGGAGCTTTCCAAAGGGCCTTTGGAACCAAACTTTGTTTAAGTATGGCCTATCACCCCCAAATGGATGGACAAACTGAATGCACCATACAAACTTTGGAGGATATGTTGAGCATGTGTGATTGAGCAGAAGGGGAGTTAGGATAAATTGCTTCCATTGGTGGAGTTTGCTTATAATAATAGCCATCATGCTAGTATTGGCATGGCCCCATATGAAGCTTTATATGGAAGGAAAGGTCAGTCTCCATTGTGTTGGTACGATTTGGGAAGAAGGGATTGTTAGGACTTATCTAATTAATCAGACAACGTACAAATTAGAAAATCAAGGATAAAATCCTCGTTGCAGAGTCGTCAAAAGAGCTATGCGGATGACAGGAGGAAGCCTTTAGAGTTTCAAGAGGGAGAGCATGTATTCCTGAAGGTCATACCCACTACGGGAGTAGGTAGAGCTTTAAAGGTCAAAAAGTTGTCACCTAGGTTTATAGGTCCTTTTCAAATCCTTCGACGGATTGGGTCGCTGCCATCAAATAGCCCTACCCCCGTCCTTATCCAATCTTCATAATGTCTTCCATGTATCTCAACTTAGAATGTATCACCCAGACCCAACCCATATCATTGAACCCGAATCTATACAGGACAAAATTTAACGTTTCAAACGCCTCCCGCTCATATCGTGGATAGAGAAGTTAGGCAATGAGGAATAAATGGTGCAGCTAGTAAAAGTAGCTTAGGGTGGGCCAGGGAATGAAGATTTCACATGGGAGTTAGAGTCAACTATGAAGAGAGATTATCCAGAATTGTTTCAGGTACGAAATTTTGAGGACAAAATTTTTGTTAAGGTGGGTGGTAATGTAACATCCTAGTTCTTTTCTTTAGAAATTGATTGAGGAATGGTTAATGGGAATATTAAGATTCTGAGAGACAGTTGTGATGAGTACGACTCTATGAGTGAGTACAAAAAAAGAAGAAATAGTGAATAGTGTTTTGTGGGCCCGTAGGCTCGCTGGACATTGAAATTTATTCGAAAGTGCCGAAGTTAGGAAAATATGAGAATAAGGTTAGAAATGTATGGGTATGGCAATTTTATGCTTAGTATTAATTTTCGAGCAACATTGGTTTTATCGGTAAGGTGTTTACCCGTTCGTGAGATTTCGGTGTGTGATTTTTAACACCGAAAAATATTTCCATCACCACAAATGGATGATATCTATGTAATTAAGACATGTGGAAGCCAAGATTTAATCTTGGAATCCAAGATTAAATCTTAACCATCAATTTTACTTTATTACAAAAATAATGATTACTTTACTAAATATCCACCATGCATTTATTATAAGAAGCCTAGTCACATTTTCTTCCCTAAAAACACATCAAAATTTAGCCAGCCAAGGGAGAGAAGAGATCAGCCACCATTGTTGTCCTCAAGAGCTTGTTCTTGAGTTCCCAGCCCAAAAACACTAGCCTAGAGTTGTTGAAACCTCAAAGTTCTTTCATTAAACTTGTTCTACACCTAATTCTCTACCAATCTAACCGAACAAAATTTCATTCCTTATCAAAACCTTGTCTTGTACCTCATACCTCACTGATATCATAGGGGTTTGAATTTGGATTGGGAGCTTTGGAGGAGAAGGAAGCAAGCTTGGACAATCTTAAAGCCAAGGAGCTACTAGGCTACTCAAAGTAGGGTTTTTGCTGCCTTTTCTTGTCAAATTTTTCTGATCTGTTTTGGAATGACCTAGGTCCAAAATTTCTGATTTTATTGATGGATAATATGTTGATATTGATGTGTGAATTTTGGTGGTGTGTTTGGATGGGGTTAGAAAAGGGTTTTTCTCAAGGAAATTGGGATTAGGCCTTGGATTCCTAGTTGTCCTGAAGTAGTAATTATGCACGAATTTTCTGGTATAGTTGTGGATAATTTCATGAGCTATAAAAATTATATGTTGTATTTAACATCTTAAAATAACTACATGAATTTTATTGGGTGTTGAATTTAAAGCTTACTGCCTCAAAAAAATCAAGAACCGAAATGTGACTGATGCTGTCTTGATTGTTGAAACTGAAGCAATAAAGTTGTCTGAATTTATTATCATAGCAATTGATTGAATTAGCTCATGAAATTTTTATAAAAGTTATTAACATATTGAAGTATAACTATGAATTTTCTTGTGCCTTGATTCCATCAATTACTAGGGCTAAAAATTTTGGGAACTCGGTTCTTGATTGTGAATTGGTGGCCCCTAACCACTAAATTTGTACATTTTACTGAAGTAGCTATAGAGCTTTGTTGCCTTGAAATTTTTACAGGTTATTCTAGACACATTGAAGTGTCATGTATAATTTTTTTTGCTCTTGAAATGGCCATTTGTTATGGCAATTAAAAGTTGTACTTAGAATGGTAATTCTCCAAGGTGCTGGAATGTGAGGGTGGTTGAAAATTTATGATAGTATGATACCTATTCCAAGTCTATGGCATATGAATCCATGTTGATTATTCCAATTACTTATTCATGAGACATAAAGGAACCTTTACTATAATTGAATACCTATTTGTAAGGTAAGCATGTTTTGAGAAAGGAAAAAGAAGTACATAATATAGTTATGTGAGAAAGTATAGAAATAGTATGTATAAATTATGTTGTTGTATGTTTGAACATATGGGAAAACAGAAACAAGGCCTAAATGGAATAGAGAGGGAAGGCAAAGTAAGGACTTCCCTAGAAAATTTATAAGTCGGTAGATGTATCGGCTAGGAATAGAACTGTGTATGATTCAAAATGGAAAAAAATGAAGTCCGATGATCATGAATAGGAATGAGCTCATGTCCTAGCAGTCTATTGTTCTCTATGAAATTATTAATTACAGATGCAGCTCTATGTGGAATTAGGCCTTCCCTATGTTGACAAATTGAGGAAAATACATAGGATTGAACCTATGGATGCAAATAATAGTACATGGTTGATTACAATGGTGCCATTCTAAGTTCCCATAATCTATATATTTTAGCATTGATGCTTACGATCTTTATATGAATGATTTATATGCAGTAATTCCTTACCCTGTATTTTGTATAGCATCTGGGAATTACCCTATTGAGAATTTTATAGTATTCTCACCCTTGGAGTGTGTATTGTATTAGATTCAGGAGATGCCATCACTGGTATTCTTCCTTGACTCGCCACAATGGGTGTGGCAGGTATGACCCGCACTTGTCTCTTTGTATGCCGTAGGTTACTTCCAGTTTTGCATATATATATTTTTCAACTGTCGTTTAGTATGTCAGTTTTTAAGGTTTTGACCCACTTTCCCCTATGACGGAGTGCCTCTCCATATGGCACATCTGATGTATTTGAGGTTCCACTTGCTCCACCAGGCAGGATGCACTCGTGTCTTCATCCTTCTTCAGACTCAGACCCTCGAGGCCCAATGCCCCGGTGGAGGCGAGGTCATCGCGCTGATGGCCAATGGCTTCCTGGAGGAAGAGGCGAGATCTTTGGAGACTGTTGGCATGTACATATAGTAGTATATTGTTAAGGCTTTACCAGCCTGCAGCGATGTACTATTAGTTTTCTTTTGTTGTTGTACCTAAATGACATTTTGTTAAAGCTGAATATTTGAGCAGGTTAGGTAAGGTAGGGGACTAGCCTTATTCGCATAAAGTTTTTGACTAGTTAGGGGTTGTTTCATTGGCTTTTCTTTTATGATGTATATATTATAACTGAGACATGATGTTTCATATATGTGAATATGGTTGTGGAAATATGTGTCAAAATTTCCTTATTCCTGTATATCTCAACTAGTATAGATTAGAAATGTCAATAATACTCCTAATTACTATGTCAATACTCGATAAATTGTAGTAATTAGGGGGTGTTACAGTTCACATATGAGAGCTTGGCTTAGAAGTTCAATTGAACTTTGGCTTTTCTATTCTAGTCCACCTTCTTGGGACTCCTCTTTGATGTTTAGAAAACTCTTTCAGGTACTAGAGAGTCATCAGACAAGATGGTAGTTGATGAGGAGCTTTTCTATTGTATGGATTCATGCCATTCTGTCCCTTAGATCTTTGTCCTCTGCAATCATTGGATTGCTTAACCCTTAGAGGCCGAGCTTAATACCACTTATAGGTATGAATGTGTATGAGAAGGGAGGTTGAATCGTGCTTTACTTCACTTTGCATATCTGAAATTTTAAACACAAATACTATCAAGTATGAAACTTGTAGTGCAGCGAAAATTCAGTTAGTGGTTTCAGAAAGTAGATTTCTGACGTAAATGATAAGAAATATAAAAGTGTAACTCATTATATCAGTATGTGATTAATGGTATGACATAGCAAAGTAAAGATAAAGAATATCAAGGAGAAGAAGATGCGACACAAGGATTTTATCCTGGTTTGGCCAACCCGCCTACATCCAGGACTTAACAACCGTTAAGGTTCCACTAAACATTTTTCTTAACTGAGAAAGAACAAAGATAGTCTTTACATTAGCCTTCTCAAGCTTTCACTTGTGACTAGCAGACAAACTCAAAACTATCACAAGTTGAGTAGTTCTTAACCAGCCTCTCCAAGCTAAACCGTGAACAGTAGACAAACTCAAAAGCTGTCACGTTGCAAGTAGTTATTCACCTCTCCAAGTTAACCACTGATCACTATCAAGGATACAAAGGCTATGTGTTTGGGTTGCCACTCAAACTAGCCTACACTCAAGTTTTCTTACATATATTCAATAAAAGTCAGGATAACCTAAGCGAATCCTTTCTAACATCTCTTCTAGAGAAGAGTATATACAAAAGTTAGGAACTAGAAAGAAGATTTTTACACTTCAAGGAAACTGATTACATGATGTGATGAACTTTGCAAGAAGTGTGGATGGATTTTTCCAGAGTTTCTACTCTTATGTTTTTTAATCCTTTCATCGGCTTTTGAGCACAGCATCTCATTTATAGTGGTGTTTTTTTATGACTATTGCCCTTGATCAATTCTCCAAGTGACACATGTAGATCATCCGTTTGTGTCTTGGAAAGTCTGTCACATCAAATGCAGAAGCCGTTGTATAGTTGAGGTTTCTGATGTCTCTTTAGAAACTACTTTTCTACTTTCTGATCATGGTTTCTAAACTCCTCATTCAGCTAGGGTGGTTGACCAATTAGGTAGAAAGATGACATACCAGTTTTGAAATTGTGTTTGACTTGAGATTTGAATTTCAAAATTCAAATTTCCTTCCTTTTCCTGAGTATTCATGATCCACAATGAAGTGAGCTTTCTGACATGCGTAATCAGTTCCTTGTTGAATCTTCGGTCTTCTGATCTTCAATCCAAGCTTTTATGATGATGATCGGATTGCAATTAAGCTGATTGAAGATACTATAACACCTTTAGAGTTTGCTTTATATCTTCATTGTAAGTGTACTTTCTAATTTCCAGTGCTACTTTGTAAAGTCTCTCTTGGTTTCTTGTAGCATTAATTTCTTCTTATAATCATTAGTTATATTAAGCTTGAGTAAGGATATAATTTTCACTTCCTTTTCAGTTCATATCTCTTAAAATGAGATAAACACGTTTATACATGTAGAGTGAAAGTTATCCTCATTTTGAGTAAGTCTTGCTCTTGCTAACGATAGAACTTGTTTTACTTCTTCAAGAAACTCAAGACAACCATTAGTCATTCTTCAAAGCATTTTCTTTAAATTGGCTTTGTTGTCATTCAATACTCATTAATGCTTTATGGAAGGGTTTTCAAGCTAATAGGAATTGAATAAGAAAGCTAAATCAACCTCATCTAAGAAAGCTAAGATTAAAACATCCTGTAATTTCTATCATAAAAAAGGGTATCTACCTAAAAAATGCTTTATGAAAATGAAATAATAAAATAGGTTAGAAAACCTCCCTCAAAAAGTGACTAACCCAAATGGATCCAAGAAAATATGGGTACCTAAATTAAAAACTATTTTTGTTGCAAGTGTTTCTTAGGATGCATGTTGAAAAAGATGACAAGTGGTATATGGACAGTGGCTACTCTAGACACATGTTAGGATTAAGAAAATGGTTCAAAACCTAAGACCAAATAACTCAAGGCTTTGTAAAGTTTGCTGATAGAGGCAAAGCCAAAGTCACAGGCATTGGAAATGTTGGTAAGCTCCATTCTCACCAAATTTCTTATGTATTATTAGTAGATAGTATGGCTCACAATTTGTTGAGCATTACCCAATTTTCTAATCAAGACTTTAATGTCTAGTTAAATGCCAAACCATGTCACGTGATGAATCTAGTTTCTGACAAGCCATTTTATTTCGTAAGAGTCGTGATAACACTTATTCTTGGATGATCATTTATATCAAGATGTAAAATTTCTTTCATCCTTCATGGATGATAAGTGGTTGTGGCACAAAAAACTTGGTCATGCTTATCTGAAGCTAATTTTTGAGTTATCACAAAAAGAGCTTGTTAAAGGCCTTCCAAGATCAGTTATAAAAATGATTCAACTTGTGATTTTTGTGAGAAAAGCAAGCAAACCAAGGTTCTTTCCACAATAAAAATGTAGTTTCAACCACAAGGCTACTCGAGCTTTTACATATGGATCTTTTTGAACCAACCAAGACTGGAAGTCTTGCTAGAAAAAAGATATTGCACTGTCATTGTGGATGATTTCTCAAGATTCACATAGGTTATTTTCTTAGCTTTTAAAGATGAGCTAGTTAAGAAATTTAAAGTTTTTACAAAATGAGTTTCTAATGAAAAAGGCTCTCAAATCACTTCCATTAGATCAGATCTGGAGAAGAATTTGAAAACCATGTTTTTGAAAATTTTTGTGAAAATCATGGCATTTCTCATGAGTTTTCTTCTCCTAGAACTCCCCAACAAAATGGGATAGCTAAAAGGAAGAACAGAAGCTTGCAAGAAATGACAAGAACAATACCCTTAAAAAGTGGTTTATCTAAATGTTTTTGGGTAAAGGTTATCAACACCTCTTGCTACGTTCAAAATAGAGTTTTCTAAGACCAGATCCTCAAGAAACTCATTATGAACTTTGGAAAGGAAGAAAACACAACATATCTTTTTTCTATGTCTTTGGATCTAGTTGTTTCACTCTTAATACCAAGGACAAGCTCACAAAGTTTGATCCTAAATCTGCTGATGAAATTTTCTTAGGAGATTCTTCAGTCTCTAAAGCATACCAGGTGTAAGGAAAATCACACTATATGTTGAAGAGACTATCCATATCAAGTTCAAGGAAAATAAAAAGGACTTTGCTCACGACCAAGTTGGTTTAGAAAAAGACCTTAGGAAACTGAGTATCAAGGAGCTTTCAAAAAGCAAAAGAAAACATGATCTTTAGAAAGTGAGCTATAGAAAGTAAACAATTTAGAAAGCTTTCTCAAAACTCCAAAGTCTTCAAAAAGTGACTTTTTTGAACATAAGGAAGAACAATTTGAAGATCATAGAGATATTGTAGATCAATAAGGGTACAGAAATACAAAGCGGTTTCTTAAGAGCAGTTTAGAACCAAGTTTTCTAGAACATTTCAAGAAGTGTCAGAATAAGATCATCCCTTAGAAATGGAACTAACTGCCTTCATATCCACCATAGAATCAGAATGTATTGAAGATTCTTTAAATGACCAAAGTTGGGTGGATGCTATGCAAGAAGAGATGGATCAATTTGAGAAGAGCAAAGTTTGGATGCTTATGGAGAAAATAAAAGGAAAAACCATTGGAACAAAGTGGCTATTCAGAAACAAGCTAGACAAAAATGGAAAGGTTATGAGAAACAAAGCAAGATTGGTTGCATAAAGTTATAGTCAATAAGAGTGAATTGATTATGATAAAACCTTTGCATCAATAGCAAGGCTAGAAGCGATTAGAATGATACTTGCTTTTGCTGCCTACAAGGGATTCAATTTATACCAAATGGATATGAAGTCTGCCTTCCTAAATGGATTTCTTTTTGAAGAAGTCTATGTAAGGTAACCTCCAAGATTTGAGAGTAAAACCCTGCCCAACCATATCTTTAAGTTAACAAAGGCACTCTATGGTCTTAGCATGAAAGACTGAGTACTTTCTTACTTAACAATGAGTTTAAACGAGGTAATGTTGATTATTTACATTCCTGAAAGATAATTACTTTGATAGTCCAAATATATGTTAGTGATATTATATTTGGTGCGATTAACCATTTTCTGTGTGAAAAATTTTCAAAGCTTATGTAAAGTGAGTTTGACATGAGCATGATAGGTGAATTAAAATTCTTTTTGGGCTTTCAAATCAAATAATAGAAAAAGGACACCAAAGAACTCTTAAAGAAGTTCAACATGGATCAGGCCAAACCCATAAACACCCCTATGCATCCATATTAAGTCATTGATGCAGATGATAATGGTGAGAAGGTTTTAGAAAGTAATTATAGGGGCATGATTGGCTCACTCTTATGTCTTCCGCTCAGTAGACCTGACATCCAGTCAAGTGTGGGTATCTATGGTAGAATTCAAGCTAATCGAAAGCAATCACACTTAAATACTATAAAAAGAATATTAAGATATTTAGTATGCACTACTAATCTTGGTCTGTGGTATGAGAAAGGTACTTCTAGCAAGATTCTGGGGTTTTGTGATGCTGATTTTGCTAGAGATAAAGTGGACAGAAAAACACAAGTGGATATTGATGCTTCTTTGGAGAATGCCTCCTCACTTAGTATGCAAAAAGCATAACACAATTACTCTTTTAGCAGGAGAGGCTAAATACATTAAGCTGCAAATTGCTACATTCAAATGTTATGGATCAAAAACCATGTAGGATTATCACATGAAGTATTACAAAATCCCTATCCTATGTGACAATACTAGTGCTATTAATCTTCCTAGAACCTAATGCAGCACTCTATATCTAAACATATTAATATAAAACATCACTTTATCAGACCATGTTTAGAAAGGTGATGTTGAAGATCAAGGATCTGATATATTCATTAAACCATTAGCTGAGGATCACTTTTGTTATTTAAAAAGGCTTTTGAACCTCAAATGTTTTTATAAACTTGCATTCATGCATACAGTGCACTTTTGGAGTCCCAGAGACTCTGAATTAAGGCCTTGCAAAGAAGATCATCAAATTAGTTTAGAAAGTTAGTTTGCAAGACCAGAAAATGGATCAAAGTTTTAGAAATATATTCAGAACATTTTGTATGGGTTTAGAGAGTGGAAGACTAATCAGAAAATGAAATTCAAAAGATGGCTTAGAGATAGGTTGAAAATTCAGAAACTACACTCCATGTTCAAATACCACTTTAGTTTATCAAGTGATATTTATGGCGGGATAGTTTTCACCTTTTGATCTTCTGTCTCCTATGTCTTATCAGTTACCAATCTCTTAGTCACATTAGTGTAAAAACTCCTAAACACATAACTTCCCATATTGAAACCCTTTGTCTTCAACCTCAAATACTTTTACAAAAAATATTTCATCTTCCTTAACCTTCTTTCATCACAAACTCTCTAACATTTAGTCTAGTACTCTCTTTCATACACTAGAATTGAATGGCAAAAGGCAAGCAATTAGGTCGCCTCGCCACCAAAAGAGGGACCTTCCTCATGTACAATAAAATTGTCCAAGAGAAAAGGAAATTGGAGGAAGCTTAGAAAGTGAAAAGACCTCAAGCAGAAGATAGTCAAAGATATCAGTTCCTGAACCCATTGTGGTCATAGAGGAACAACCATTAAGACCCATGACTCACCAATTTCGATACACATCCTTTCCAATCTCTGCTGGACCTCCAAGAAGCCAAATACCTTTAAAAATTTCTTCTACAACAGGTTCAACCACTATTCTAAAGGTTGCATTAGAAAAGGCCATTGAAGATTTAATGGAGCCCAGTGAAGCAACGTTTGCTAAAGTTGAGGAAGTGGCTAGATAGCGGCTCCAATCTGAGAAAGTGGTTCCATAAACCACCCTTGAGGATGGTGATGACTCTATGACTCTAAAGCATATTCTAAAGTTTGTTTCCAAAAGCATGGAAGAAGAGTCCCATTTTAAGAGGGAGGGTTCTGAGGAATTTAAGTTCTACATGAGTGAGTTGTCTCATGCCTTGGACCCAATTATTGAAGAGCCTGAGGAAAACTTGCTGAGCTATCCACTGCTATAATCCTGAAGTATATGCCTCAACCTCCTTTATCCATCAGAGTAACTTATTTTGAGGAAAGATATGAAGCCTCAGAAACTGGCTCTCATAAAGAGAAAGTCGAGACTCCTGCTAGAAATGATGTTTCTCCTGCTACTAATGATATCCAACTATGCTGAAAATCCTACAACTCTAATTGCTGCCACCATTGCTACTACCCCTGCTACTCTCCTCCATTGCTGAAGCTGAACCTGATCTAAATAAGGCTCTGAAATCACCAGAATCTAGGGCACTATTGGCTTAGATATTCCTAAAGAGTAACCCACATAGAAGGCTGCCTTTACACTAACTATTCATCTACCTAGCCAACCTCAACCTCAACCTCAACAAGAGCCCCAACCAGTTCACTGAAGTTTAGTTGTTGCTGCATAATTAGATAAACATGGCTTCTAGACTGGACAGAATAGAAGACTCCACTAGAGATCTTGGAGCACAACAAAGGAGACATGAGGATTTTCTTCTACAAAATCTTCTTAAGTTGAGAAGAGAAAGAGGAGGCCAATGTTGGTTTGACCATGCGCACACTTTTTGATGACAAAATGGGGAGAAAGAAAGAAAGAAAAATATTTTGTTCACTAAATCAATGATCAAGCTAAAAGGGAGCTTTAGAAAGCTTTAGTTTCCACCATGCATATCATATTTTGATTTCTGCTACATATTTCTTTTGTTTCCTTGATTGCTCTTGAAACAAATGCTGACACCTATATTTCTTTTTGTCTCTAAACAGTTATGGTCATCATTTATAATTAATACTTATGCTCTGATACATTCTGATTAATGCTCTATGGCATTTATAACTCTATTACCCTATTTAAGCTGTGATATTTATATGGTTTAATCATGCTCTTATATATATGCTTTGTGTAACATTCTCCAAGTACAACATTATCCTTAAGTCATAACATTATACTTAGGAGTTGTTACTTATAAATTAGCAGACATTTTTAATTATCTATAGCAAGATCAATCGAATTGTGAAGTAACTAATTCTGGTTTTGTTAAAATATATAACAAAGAAACATTTATTGATTACAAGGTCGAGTACAAAAGAAAGCCCTTCTATGAGCTTCAATACACATCTGGTCCTATTATATTTAGGCATAAACATATGACTAAGTACAATTGATACAAGCTTCAGCCTTAAATCTCCTGCAAATCGATTTCCTTTCATACAATAGCCTCCTTGTTCTGGATCAACCTGGAGATGATACGGGAACACAAGCATATAAGGGTGAGAATTATACAATTCTCGTAGGCATCCCCAAAATACATAATAAAAAAAATCCATGTCATCGTCATCATCATCCCAGCCACTTCGATTTATTAAAAATGTGGTCATGCAACATTTATCAAAGTTTGATTTTAAAGTTCAAAAACCATTCTTCCGAAGTGGGTCTCTTTTATTATTCAATCACTTAATGCACATATATCAAAATGTTCCAACACATAGTAAATTATCCTAGGTAGACAATTTAGAATAACATGAGTATGCATATAATAAATGCAGTGAAATTATCTCAAAGTGACTTGGTTTCATTTATGGTCATAGAATTCAACTCGGTGTATTTTTTCTTTCATTAACATAGGAAAGACTTAGTTTATACTTTTAATTTATACCACATGGTATTTATAGTGGATCACACCACACATGGGAAATAGACTTGTTGATAGCTCATTCCTATACATGATCATTAGACTTCATTTTTTCCTCTTCGAATCACACACAGATCTATTCTATCGATACGTCTACCGACTTATAATATCTCTAGGGAAGTTCCTCTTTTTGCCTTCCCCTTTCTCTAACATAAGTCTTGTTTCTATTTTGTCTATATGTTAGAACATGCACGATTGAATTTCACACATTCTCTTCTCACATTATTGCATTATGTACTTTTCTTTTCTCAAATGTATGCATAAGCCACATGTAGGCATTCATTCACAATATAATTTCAATCATGTCTCATAAATCAATCTCTCAAGTCACTAGCATGCTTTCATATACATCATACTTGAACCAAGAATGTCATTACATTACAAGTCAAGGTTTAGGTTCATTTCCAGGAATTAGGCAGATTTCACACCATTGTAGCATAAATTTATTTGCACATCAAACAATCAATTTGGAGGCTATAAAAATTCTCCATGACACCTCAATGTGCCCACAAGGTCTTGTAAAACTTTTATAGCAAGAATCATTCTCTAACTATGTTAACAAAATTCTAGAAATTCGAAAGTCAAAAACCACCTAATCTCAATCCAAAGCCAAAATTTCATAAACTTTAACCCTAGCAAATAACCGAATCAATTCGCAATAAAAATCATGGTTGAACTTCAAGATGTTTCCAACACTTTGTAAAATGTTCAAAGGAAAAATCAATCATTTGCTATGGTAACAAAATTAGCAAAATTCACAGCTTCTATTCCAATGATCTAGGCAACACGGGTATCATCTCGGTTCATGGTTTTTTTCAAGTAGTAGAAGTCTTTAACATGACCCAAGAAAATTGATGGAGTTACCTTAGGATGTTAATTTCAACATATAATTTTTCTAACTCATAAAAATACCCACAACCATATCAAAAAATTCATAACTTTTCCCTGCTTGTGACAAAACGAGAATTTAGCAACCCCATTCAAAATCTCTTTTGATAAAAAAGATTTTTCCACAATACCACACCACTCCACCAAAGCAAATACATCTATATCTATGTGTAATCACACAATAGAACTACAAAAATTTAGTTTTGAAACCATCAAAATCTACAAGAAACAGAATTTCCATAAACAAGACAATAAAACCCTACTTCGGAAACTTTTTAGCCTTTTAACTCTAAAGGAGGTTCCAAATGGTTTGTCTTAACTTCAAGGCCACCAAATCAGCCCTAAACCCTTCCTTAGGTAGTGAAGTAATGAGGTATCAAGGTTAGGATTGATGAGGAAATGAAATTCTAGCATATGAATCAAAACTTATTTTGCCAAAATGGGTTTCCTAATATCATCCAAACAGTCCACCAAAATTAATATATTAATATCCATATATTATCAACTAATACAACCAAAAACATTAAGCCAAATCAGCAAGTAATGCATAAAAATATATTTTGAAGTAAAAGAGGTTCAAAAGCCCTACTCTTTGGAGCTTTAGAGATCTTGGCTCCAAAGGATGCTCTAAGAATGATTCCCTTCACTTCAAAGCTTTTTAACCCACATCTAATCCCTCCAAAAGGGATTTTGAGGTTTTAGATCTACTAGGATACTATCCTTAAACACTATATGCCCAAGTAATGATTTTTGATCAAGTTAAAACCCACACTTTGAGAATTTGACATACAACTAATTCTCCCACAATGTCTATAGAACAATCATTAGATGTTGCTCATATTTCTCCTTGCTCCTTGAATACACCAGGGTTGTAGTGTCACATCTGGGCATGCTATGTTGTCCCTAGTGTGAGTGTAACACCAGGCATGCAGATATTGTTCGCTATGTGGCCTAACTGGGTACCCTCACATATTTGTTTTTCCCTCTCTCATGGGGAAAATGTGTCTACATGGGGAAGGTATCCACACCCTTATAAGGCCCCAAATATCTATATGCCAGGTGTTACGCTTACATTTGGGACGACGATACATAGTGCACCCAGATGGTCCAGATGGTCTGAGCTAGTCCGGGATTGGTATGCCAGCTATGGAGGGACACTGGCCCCCACTATGAGGGGTGGAATTAGTCCCACATTGGTTGGGAGGGGAACGAAGCATGCCTTATAGGGATGTGGATACTTCCTACATGCAGATGCATTTTTCCCTTGAGAAGGGAAGAACAAATCTGTAAGGGGCGTCTAGTTGGGTCCCAAAGCGAACAATATCTGCATCCAAGTGTTACACTCACACTGGGATGGCGATACATAGCGTACCTAGATGTAAGAGATATTACAGGTATCACCAATAAAGTCAATCACAAAGTGATCCGAAACTGCTTGAAGACCTATTCATCAAATCCATGAAGGTGTAGGGCATTAGTCAACCCAAATGACACACTAAGAACTCATAGTGTCCAAGCGAGTCCTAAAGGCCATCTTGGGAACATCATCACTGTAACACCCTAATATTTAACCCCAATACGCCTATGACGTATCAAGATTAATTATTAGTTATTACTTCTCTTTAAATTCATTTACAAAATACTTAGCGGAAAATATAGGTAATTTTTTTTTTTTTGAAATGATTCATATAAAACAAAGTGCGAGCCTTTGCGTGTAACATAAATGTAATGTGAAGCGGAAGAATAAATAAAACATATAGAACATAAGCATTAAAGAACACATCCATCATAAGAACATTCCTCATCACATTAGTTAACATAGTTTAGTACAATACACTGGAATATAAAAGAAACATAAAGTCTTACCCATACTAGTAGGAGAGCTTGCAATAAGCAAAATATAATAAGCAACATAATAACAAAATACATGAAAACAACCCCAAAAGATACTCCCCAGAAGCAACCCTCCTCTAAAACCTACGGACGACGCAAATCCTCGGACGGAGATACGTAGCCTACGAACTGCCAAAGCTCCTCGGATGTGGCCCATCGAAGAGGGGACGTGGGCATGCGATTGGCGGAATGACGTGACCACCTTGGCGAGGGCGTCTCTGAGGTTGACGTACACGCCTCATAGGCCTCGGCTGAGAGCGTGTCCTCGCTACCCTCTGAGTCGCCAAAGGCACCGAAGGGCGGAATCCTCCGAAAAGGATCGGCCAGTGAGTCCTCGGAGGTCCCTCCCGCATCGACGTATGAGGGTACATACTCCGGATAGTCACAGCCGAGGATGATGGGGCACGGCGGTTCTCTCGTCAGGGGTCGCATCCTCTCAAAAATCATGTCGTCGCCAAAGGGGAAGTCGGAGTGAATTGGAAGCTAGAGACTGGAAAGGCAAATGGGTGTCCCATGTATGCAAAAATGCGTATAGCACAACAACCCTTGAAGTGGTAGGACTGATGGTAGGATCGTAGTGCAGCTCCACACGGGTGCATCAACAAAAATCACGAACGACGCCATCGATGTCTAAAGACGTAACGGAAATAAAGAGAGAGAGGGTGAGAATCTTGCTAAAGAATCTCAGGGAATTCCTCTATCCTAGTGTCATCGTTACGTCCCAGGAACCTTGGGTTTATTATGAAAAGGTTAAGCATGCATAGGTTCATTATGAAGTTTTCACAAAAGATATTTATCCAAGGTCCATGTCTTTTATAATGAGTCTTAATGCATGTATGCAGCATAATAGTTCATGAATGCATGGAGGTACTATAGGCAAACCAAACAATAATCAAACAACATTTAAGTGGCATGTAGTTTCTCTTTGAACATTGTTCTTTCTTCTCATTCTTGTGACACCAACATCATATAGTAACTACACCCCTTAAACTAGGCTATGAGCTCATACCTTAACTAGTCGTCACTAGTTATTACTTATCCTCTTGATAAGCGAATCATAAACATAATCATATTCATCATAATCATCATGATCATCATAATCATCATAATCCCGACTCCAGAGTACAGGTAGGGGGCTAAGGATCACCCATCATGGGACTTTTTCCTTCTTCGAAACGCATCGATTAGTTAAGACCAGCGACTTTGTCCGCTTTGGCAGGCTAATGTCTATGCCCTCACGGTTTTACCTTCTCCTCAGAAGGAGAAGTACGTCTCGGTGTGTCACCTTAAACATCATATTTCTCAAAAACTTTCTTATGTCTCTCAAATTTGACGGAAATTCGGTGGCATAACAGCTACTTCTCAATTTTCCTCAAATTTGAGTCATGCCACATAATCTCAGTCACATGCATCATTTTCATGGAACTTTCTCAAATCAATAACTTTCTAGTTCACATGAGCATATTCCTCAATTTCATTCATATTTCGAAACCTTATGCATCTTAAATACAACATTTCATCATATCATCATACCAATCATACACATAAAGTTTCATGCTCAAGGAACTAACATAATCACATCATCATAAATATGCTCGAGGCTCATCATCATAAGTATACCCTCTCGGCCACCTATCTCATAGTATCTTATGCTTTGACCCTTCGGGCCTTAAACTTGTATTTGCCTCTTTATTACCCACAAGAGGTTAACACTTAAACTTTTCTCTAAGATTTGAACTCACTAAAATTCCAAACAGCATTTCACATGAAAGGGCAGAAATATCATATGCTTACGGGGCTCTAGAATCTCCGTTCGTGACCTTTAAGATCCGTCTTTGCCTAAGGCTCCATAATCAATTCCTAAACCAATTATGAGGGATTCCTAGGCATGTTCTCTAAGTTATAAACCATTTTTCCTCAATTTAACTATGCTGGAACAGAATTATGTTCTGCCATGTCTAAGAGTGCCAGAGTTCCCATTTTAAGTTCTTATCATCACCTTAAGCTTAGAAATTAATACCTAATCATTTATGAAGGGATTTTATGCATGTCTTACTGATTATGAATCATTTATCCTTGAATCAATCATGCTGGAACAGATTTGCATTTTTATGCACTAAGGTGTTCTAGAATTCTCATCTCTAATCCCTTTCAAGTTACCTATTCTTTTCTAACTTTTCTAAATCGATCCTTGCTTCACTCCAACATAATTTTACACATTTTAACACCTTAGAATAGCATTTATACAGTAGCCAAACATAGAGGGCAGAACTAAAATCATAAGCCCATAAAATCACATAATCTCTTGAGTTGAAATGCATATAAGTTGCTAGTTTTCTCTTGGGACATTTTCAGGAACAAAAAGGTGTTCTAGTAATCGATTACATGTTCCTAGTAATCGATTACCAGGAGCTAAATTCATTATGGGTTCAAAACAACAGGTAATCGATTACATAGTGTAACGAGGACGAGGCGGGGAGTGATCGGGATCCGAGAAGGCACGAACAAGGAGCGGCCTGCCTCCAAGCGAAGGGGTACATGAATGAACCGATTACACACCCAAAATGAGAGGATCCTAAACCTGTATAGGTATGGGACTATGCAGTTAAGGAGGGCTTATATGAATTGATTGGTACTCCATGCCACAAAATGCATCTTTCTTCGGTAGCCCATCGCGAAAGAACTCCAAGTTAGCGTGCTTGACTTGGGGTAATTTTGGGATGGGTGACCTGGGAAGTTTTCCCAGGAAGCGTGTGAGTGAGGACAAAGCACGCTGAAAACCCGTGTTGGTTTGTGGGACATCGGCAATCCATAAAGCGCAGGGATATGACACATTGATGGTAATCGATTACTTAGGGTTAAGTCTTGGAAAAATAAAGAACATAGGGGTAATCGATTACACTATCAGGTAATCGATTACAAGGTTTAGAATAGGCTCTGGGCATGAAGAATAGCCGTGGTAATCGATTACATTTCCTCTGGTAATCATTCCAGAACCAAAAGTCCTTGAAAACCTTCTGGTAATCGATTACATGGCTGGTAATCGATTACCAAAACCTCGAAACTTGAGAAAACATGATTTTTGACACATTCCAAACTATTTAGACACTTGAGACCTCATAAAACAGTTTTCCAACATTTTCCTGAAATCATTCATGCATTTTATGAAAACAAACCATTATTGAATCATACTAAATCTCATCCATTTCTTTTTTACTAGAGTTCCCTTTTTAGGATACTTAGGGCAAGTCTTTGAGCTCTAGAATATTTAGGTGATAACATAATCTTAAACATGCTATGCACTTTATTTTACTCTTCATTAGAAAGTAAAGTGAAAGCATAAAATAAATATGAGATGCAACTTCATTATTATCTTTAAGGATTAAGTGATGACTTGAAGTATAAACATGAAATGCAAGCTTGGGAATTTAAATATGGTAATGCAAGTTCATTCATTTATTCTTGTGAAATTAGTGATGGCATCAAAATAAACATGAGATGCAAGACATAAATTTAAACATGGATGCAACTTATTTTTATCTTAACTAGAGCTCTTACAAGACTTTAGAGGAACATAAACCTTAACCCATTATGCATCATAAGGCTAGCTTTAGAGTTCTTAGCACCTAGACTTCAAAAGGTCTTAAGGTTTGAACTTCATCATCAAGCTTAAGAAAATGGACACAAAGTTCAACACTTTGTCTAAACAAAACTACAAGGACTAAGTCATATTCTTTATTTTATTGCTCATGGGCTTCAATCTAGAGTAAAACTCCTAGAACGGCCGACCAACTTTAAGGTTGGCAAGGGTAAGCTTAGAGCTCTTTGAAATCATGTGATTAATTTTCTTTAACAAAACTTTTGTGATCTACTTTACATTTTTAGCAAACTTTGTTCAAACCAAGGCAAAGGAAACCGAAATCTTTTAAGAAAAAAAGGAAAGGAACCGAAAATGAAACTAAAGAAAAGAAAGAAATACAAGCATGTATGGTCCAAGACCAAGTTGTTTCAAGCTTTAGAGGTTTCTCACATGACATCAACAAGTCATTATCTTGAAACCTCATCATCAAGCTCATATTATTTTCATAAAATGGCCTCTTGGCCGAAAATGAAAAGAAAAGAGAAAGGAGTTTGAACCAAGAGAAACTAGAACTTTCTTGAAGAACACAAGCAAAACATTAAAACTTAACCCCTACCTAGAGAAGTCTTGAAGAGATATGAAAGAAAGCTTGAGTTCTTGATGAAATGGAGAAGGAAAATCCTCTTGAAACTTGAAGGAAGAAATCAGCCAAAGTGAGGAAGTTTGAGAAGAAATGAGAGAATTTTTGTAAGAAGTGCAAACTTAACAAATGAACCAAAGTGTGACAAGGTTCATCAAGGCTTGGTATTTATAGAAAGTTTTCAACAATGAGGCTTCCAAAGGGGGAGGAGGAGCCGGCCACATGAGGGAGGAAGGAGAGAAGAAATATCTCTTACAAAGGTATGGTTGTAGGCATGGTTGAAGGTATGGTGAGGTATGGGCAAAGCATGGGCAAGGTATGGTGGAAAGCATGGCTCTTTGGTGTGTAAAATAAATCAACATGTGAGGAAAATAGGGGAGGATTTTGGCCAGCCTCATCAGCCCAAGGGAGGGGAAATTGTTTCATCTAATTGTGGTTTAAAGGTGTGTTTAGGTGTGTCTTTGATTAGGCTTTTGATTAGGAGTTTATAAGAAGGTGTTTAGGTGAGGTAATTGGGTAATTAGGAAGGTCAAGACTTGATTAGGAGGATAATCTTACTAGATTAGTAATTTAAAATAATTCTTTTGGTCAAAAGAGGTATGGCACAATTTAAGGAATTGGAGAGAGAAACACTATTAAGATTCCATGACTAGGAATCTTGAATTAAAGAATGCAATTAGAGTTTATCTAAGCAATCTTAGGTTCTAATTAACCTTAATAAATCATTTTGACTCTAGATTAATTATCGAAATAAATTAATCTTCGATTAGAGCCTAATATTGCTTAGGTTTGCTTAATTGCGTCGTTAGGCTCACTGTACACTATTCTAAGGGCAAAATGGTAATTTTGCGTTAAACTCCAGGACCTTTCGGCCTCAACTAAACATCAAACATTACTTAAAAACTTCATTCTAAACTTCCTGGAAAAATTTCGGACTCAAACGGCACCTTTTACCCGTGTAGAACACAGGGGTATTTTGGTCATTTTGAGCCGAAAGTTTAGAAAACGAGATTTTCACCTCGGATATCATTCATAACAACATAATCCCTTTAAACATTGAGTTGACCCATTCGAGGGTTGTCGGGGCAACTGCCCTTTAATTCTGGTAAAAATGACCTCAGGGCATTTCGGTCATTTGTACTTAAGGAGAAATCGAGGCGTTACAATCACCCTTAATTTTCAATTGATGATATCAAACTGATGGCTGATCTTGGAAAAACACTTTGCTGCTTGGAGCTGATCAACAGGTCATTAATACATGACTGGGGTACCAGTTCTTAACTGTAACCCTTTAGTTGTTTGTAGTCTATGCACATCTTCAATGATCCATCCTTCTTTACAAACAAAATTGGAGCACCCCAACATGAGGTACTTAGCTAGATAAACCTTTTGTTAAGCAACTATTGCAACAGATCCTTTAGTTCTTTCAACTCTGTTGGAGCCATCTCATATGAGGGTATAGAGATGAGCATCATTTTTGGCTCAAGCTTTATTCTAAACTTAACTTCTCTCTTTAGTGACATCCCTGACAAGTCCTCCAAAAACATCGGGAACTTACAAATCACTAGAACCGAATCCAAACTTGGCACTTATGCATCTATATCTCTAATCGAAGCTAGAAACCCATGACTCCATTTATCCATAAGCTTCAAGGTGCTCATAGTTGAGATTAAACTACCTGGAACTAAATAATTCATGCCCTAAAACTCTTGTAGCTCTCTCCTAGAACATCAAACCTTACTGTCTTATTGTGATAGCCCACCATCACATGACATGAAGCTAGCTAGTCTATGCCCCAGATAACATCAAAGTCGGGCATGTCCAACACATTTAAATCTGCTAGTGTCTCCATGTCACCAACATTGACCTCGTATGATCTATATGCCAACTGGACAATAAGGGCTCTCTGAAGATATCCCCATTAAGAACAGTTTAAGACCGGAAGGGGGTCCCTCGAATAGTGTGGCAAAGAATAAGGACACATAGGAATGTATGGGCTCAAGGTCGATCAACATGAAAGTATCATATAAGCAAACTTTTGTTATACCTACTACCACTACATTGGACGTCTACGTGTCCTAACATGTCAAAGTGAATAGATGGGGCTACCCTTCTCTTTGCCATCTGGGCCTTTGTCCCTAGCACCTCTACCTCTATAGTAGTTGTACTACCCCAAGTGCTTAATTGAAAAGACTAGGCAGAAGCAATGGGGTTTGCCAACCCTGGCTAGAAGCTCCCTAAAAGAATAGGAACTCCTGGCTTATAGCCCTCTGGCCACAACCATAGCACATAAAAGTAACCATCACCTATTGACCTAGATATCTTTTCCTATAACTCTGGTACACAAGGTATGTCTGGACTAATCCTGAACCACTGTGTTGGTTGACTCCCTTCTAACTTAGAAACAGTAGGCCAAGTCAAGGTGGGCACTGAAAGGCGACCCAACTTGACTGAGCTTGCTGGTAGCTTTCCTCAATGTGTCTTTTGCTTAATCCAGCTCCACCACAAAAGAACCATGTGTCTTGGTCCTTCCCTGCATCAGATATTGCTCTCCTCTTTTCCAAACCACTTTCAAATCCTATAGTTGTATCTATTACCTAAGCATAGTCCATAGTCCCAATGTGAAACTGCAAGTTAAGGAACATGTCCTTAGGCAATCCCTAAACAAACCACCTCACTCTCTCTATCTCTGACTATAGCATGCTTGAAGCTACAAATGCCAAATAGATGAACCTCTCATCATACTCGCTCCTGACATGTTTGGAGTCAATCTAAGCCTCAAGAACCCATCATCATCTAGCTCGTCGCTCTCTAATAGAAAGCTCCTCATGAATATAGCTTTGAACTCCCCTAAGATGGTAGGTCTAAATTACCACGCTCTTGAAGAAACTCCTCATACCATAACCTTGTTTGGCCTCTCAGCTGGAAACCAACCAACTCTGCTCTATATCCCGAAAGAACTCCTATGGATCCTCTATTGAAAGATGCCCCTAAAAGGTGGGTAGATTCATCCTCCTAAAGCACTCTAAGGCCAAGTTGTTAGGATCTTGGACTAGGGCCTGAACTACAAGCTGGATTGGCTCATCCCAGCCTCTAGCTATTTGCCACCACTTAGAGAGGTTGGCCACCCACTCTAAGACTTTGAATTGAGCATTGGTGCTAGAAGAACCACTGAGGTGAGAACGTTAAGGGGTGCAACATAGAAGAGGCATGATAAATCCTAAGAAAGATGAGAACATGGAATAAAATGCTAAACATAAAGGAAAGACAACACTCACTTTGAACCTAGACATAACTTGTTACGACCGGGCTTGGGAGTGTGATTGGCATATGAGGGACTGGGTTTTGTAACACCCTAATAATTAACACAATACACCTAGGCGTATCTGATTAATTACTAGACTTTACTCTTTGCTTCAGTTCCTTAATCATGCTTTGAAAATACTTAGTGAAATTACGAGCCATTTTTTTCTTTAAAACATAATTGAAAATGTGAGCCTGCCTAACGTGAATGATTTAGCAAAATTTAAAAGACACATAGGAATTTACAAATATCACATCATAATATATTGGCTCCATCATATAGCATCCATAAGCACACCATAATACATATACATAATAACCTCATTCATACATTCCGTCTTAAACAAATACATCAAACTAGAATACATAAGACAACATATGCACTTAAAGTAAATAACCTTAAAAGCCGAGGAGAGCTATCCTAAAACTAGGGTATATGATCACGCTCAAATCTATTAAGAACTTTCTATGGCCACTGCCCTGAAATGGTGGAATATATCCTATCTCCTGACAAATTCCTTTATAAAGGGACACACGAGATGTCCTGGCTAGGACGCATAGATGGCCTTCGTGTCAATCTTGCCTACCAGACTTTCCTCACTACCCTCTCTCACACGCGAGGGAGTAGGAGCAGAGCTCTGAATATACATGAGTAGGGGTATCCTTGATGGATCCGTCTCAGAATACCTCATTTGAGGGACATAATCGGGAATACCATGGACGGCAGATGAGGCGGAGTAAGAACGTAGCATCCTTTCATCATGTGGACGGGCGTGCTCAAAAACCATTTCGTCACCATACGGAGAAGAGGGAAAAATGATAACTAGGAACGGGGTGTGCAAATGGACATCCTACGAAAACAAAAACACGAACCGCGCACCTCCCTTCAAAGTGATATGAATGATGCTCCTGGTCGTAGTGAAATTCCCATGTAGAGGTATCAACATATAGGACAAATGTCGCCATCGGTATTCTGAAGACAATGACGGAAATAAAGAAAAGGGAGTGAGAATCTTGCTAAAGAATTCAGGAGGTATCTCCTTCTATAGTGTCATCATCAAAGTCTCCAGGAACGTCGAGGTTATTATAAAATAGTGAGCATGCTAAAATTCATTATTAAGTTCAGAAAAGTACTTTACCGAGGTTCGTCAATTTTTAAATCATGCGTCTTATAATGCATCATAAACTTAGCATGTCATATTTATAATGAACTTTTCCTTTTATCAACGCATCATATTCCTCATCATCATATCATAATAACATGCATAGAAGAACATCATATTTCATTTCTTTAGTGCTTTAGGTGACTTAAAATCTTATCATCATCATTATTTTCCCTGGGGCCGCCCTATACTCCACCCTTTTGAGTAATCTAGGTTATGAGCTCATACCTTACTAGTCGTCACTAGCATATACTTATCCCTTTTGATAAGCTAAAATCCCAACTCTACCCTCTTGAGAGAACGGGTTAGAGGGCAAGAATCACCTTTTCACCACCTATAGTCTGATGGGTCCAAAGGATCATTTTCTTATAAGTTTAAGTCACCATTAAGTCTTTCCGTGTTGTATCATAATACAATTCTCAATTCATCATATCATTTTCTCATTTATAGTTTTATTTGGAATAATATATACCAACTATAATCATGCATCTGGAGATTCCCAGGAAAGAGAGGTGGGTCACAAATGGACACGCTTAAATACCAAGTCTTTCCTAGCCAGAACCTTTCCAAATTACACTTTTACAGGAATATACTTCTTCCAGCAACAAGGGTAAATTTTTAAATGACAAAGAATATTCCATTATTTCATGCATAAGCATTCTCATTGTTTGCAACAGCAACTATAACATGCAAGCCCAGAAATCATTCAATGACGTCAAATACTTAATAAGCATCAAATCACTATATAGACTTATCATTTAAAACATCAAAGAGGTATCATCATAAATCCTTATCGAAAAGCTATCTAAAAAACCGAAACTTTATAATCGAGCAACCTTAATTATTGAAATAATTAATTATGCATCTAAGGGATTTATTACCATCAATTATAAGTCCTAAGAATGTTATTAGACTATATGGGGCAGCATAGACAGTAAGTTGTTCTTAAGGTTTTGCGTGTGCTAGAAGTTGCGTTTTAACCCTTTCTCGTTCCGTTTCCCTATGATGCTAAAATTAATTACTAAACCAATTATGAATCATTCTCCCTTATCTAAACATGATAAAATCTGGTTCTTAAGGCCACTAAAGGCTCTAAGAATGCATAAATTTCATTCTCTAAAGTTCTAGAAATCTTTTTTTTTTTGGTTTCTAGTTGCTAGTTTCATTTTTAGTGTTCGGGGTCAATCCTATACTAATTGTTACCAAATTTTTCATGACTAACCAATCTTAGGCAGAATTATAACATACTAAAACAGATTTGGTAGTGGATCAACTTGAAGAGATCAAAGACTAGTATTAACCTAGCTTTACGGTTTATTTATGTAGCTAGTTTTTCTTCTAACATGCATAGAATTGTTCCTCATCATTAAATATAATAATCACAACTTCAAACATATTAAATCATCATCATACAGTAGTAGTAAACTCAGATCAGTTACCGAATTATGAACCTCACATAATTGCATCAAATCACATTTTAAGTGTACGTAAGATTGGTTTCCCATAAAATCCTTGCAAAACCTCAAAACTCTTTTAGAAACTAATGCTTTTTGTTAATCTTGAAAGGAATTATAGAACTAAATCAGTAGCTATTTAAAATCACTTTAGGTCTACCTTAATCATGAGGCCGATTTATATATTGAAAGAATATTCATGATTAGAATTTTCACTTAAGATAAAAGGAGCAAGTCTTGAGCTTAAGAGATTTATGTGATATCTTAGAATCATAAACATGCTATGTAACCTCATTTTAATCTTGTCATTATAAGGTGATAACTTGGAATTATAAACATGATATGCAAATCCATTTCTTTATCTTTAAGATTCAAGGTGATGACTTGAAAATTAAACATGATGCAAGAGATTGAAATATAAACATGATGCAAGAAACTGAAGCGGCGTAGTCGCAGGAACCAGTGGAGGAGAAAGAATTCTTATTACATCTTATTAAGCTCCAAACTCAAGACTTCTTCAAAAATGAATTCTTTGACTCCAATAATCTTAAGGAAGCTTTAGAGTTTTTATTACCATGGTTCCAACTTTGCTTGTGATACTTGGGCAAGTCTTTGAGCTCTAGGATCTTTAAGTGATGACATAAACATAAACATGTCATGCGTTGATTCTTTTAGTCATTATAAAATAAAGTGAGAGCATAAAATAAATATGAGATGCATCCTCTTTATTATCTTTGAAGATTAAGTGACAACTTGAAACATAAACATGAAATGCAAGCTTGGAAATTTAAACATGAATATGCAAGTTCATTTATTCATTCTTGAGAATTTAGTGATGACATTGAAAGTAAACATGATTGTGCAAGGCATAAACATAAACATGGATGCAAATTTATTTTATTTCTTTACTAAAGCTCCTTCAAGACTTTAAAAGAATTATAATTTCAACCCAATATATATCTTAACAAGACAAAGTGAGCTTTAAAGATTTCATTATTAAGCTATCCTAGAAAACTTTCTTAGGCCTTGGGGCCAAAATCAAATGGCAAGAAGAAGTTCAAGAGTCATCTAGAAATGAAAAATTGTTAAACATCATTTTAAACTAAAAACAAAGTTTAAAATGAAACATAAGTGTCAATATATTTTTCAAGTTCTAAACTCAAGACTTTATCATAAAAACATAGTTGCTTCAAAACTTTGAAAACAAATGAAACCTTCAAGTTTTAGAGGTCTAACTTGTGAAGGCTTTGCAACCAACACTCAAGAACCTCATCATCAAACCATGGTCTCATCATAATCTAGGCCATAAGGCCAAAATATACAAGAAGAAAAGGAGAAGGAAAACCGAAATATGAAGCAGGAAGAAAGTACATAAAATCATCACTTTTAACCAAGAACAATACTTATCAATACTTGAAATTAAGCTTAAAAGCAACTCCCTACCTAGTTTGGTTTGAAGGAGAGGAAGAGAACTTGGTTTCTTTGAGTGAAATGAAAGAAAATCTTCTTGAAAACTTGAAGCAAGAATTTTGGCCAAAGGGGAAGAAGAAAGAAAGCTTTTTGAGCTTTGAAAAAACTTGAAGTTGTGCAATTATGAGCAAGGTTCTAAGACTCCTTAAGCATGCCTATTTATAGAGGATTTGAAGCTTATAAATGGACAAATGGAGGAGGCATAGTTGGCTGATTTTAGGGAGGACAAAGGGAGGAAAATCATTTCCTTGTTCAAGGCATGTTTTATGGCATGTTTTAGGGTATTTTTGTTTTCTTCTTTGCACAAAAATTTGGACAATATTCTGATGCATTATGGCTCCATTATTTTGGCCATTTGCAGCCCATGGAAGAGAAATTTGTGTGTTCCATGTATTATTTAGGTGTAGGTAAGTATCTTTGCAAATTAGAGAATTTGCAATTAAGGGCTTAGGTGAATTAGTAAGCAATTTGGGTGTTTTTAAGCAATTTTAAGTTCTAATCAACCTAAATAAATAATTTTGACTCTAGATTAATAATTAGAATCTAATAACCTTTAATTTGAGCCTAATATTGCTTAGGTTTCGCTATACGAATTCAAAAATCTAAAATTCACAAAACTCACAAAGACAAGGACAAAATGGTAATTTTACTTAAAAATTGCGCGAGACCAGCCGAGCTTAACTAATGGTTAATCATAGCTTAAAAACATGTTTGAAAACATTTTAGTGAGGTTCGGGTTAAGTGGACGCAAATCAAAGTTAAAACGGGTAGGGGCATTTTGGTCATTTCGCATTAGAGCTCAAAATTAGGATTCTTCTCCTCTATTAACACACATAACACAAACAATCCCTTATTTTCATCAAAACATCCCCTTGAGGATGGGTGGGGCCCACGATCCTCATTTTTGAGTAAAATAACCTCAAGGCATTTTGGTCATTTTACACGTACAGAAAATCGGGGTTTGCAACTCTTACATGAATTGCTCCTATCCTTTCTTCTAATGTTATATTCCTTTATTGAGGATTGTTCGTTTAATTATATGAAAAACTACCTAGGGTAATTCGGTAATTTAAACGGAAAAATTAGTAAAATTGGGTGTTACAGTTTCCACATAAGCTTCTGGTAATATGGCTTACTAAATGCATGAAATAACATGATTTTCACTCGTAAAACATAATTAAATATAACCCATTATCAAATTCTCTATTGAAAATATAATACTCAAACTCATAAAACTAAAATAAAATATTTTAACATACATAGCTCTAAAAAACATCTTAATCAAATCTGATTTCATGAACGTAAACCTTTTCATTTCGTGATCTTAGTATAAATCTGAAAACTAATTTAATACTTGAAAATTGAATGATGAATACATAACAGCTTGTTACATAAATTTTAGTCAAAATCTAGATTTCAAAGCCATACTTAAATTCTAGGACATCAGGGATATATATAAATTCTGAAAATAAATACAAAATCTCATAATGGAATACATGGTTCAAATTTTGTCTACATAACTATTAGACCACTCTAATCTAACATATTCTTAGTGAAGCCCTTGCAAAGTAAAGCTCACCACTGGATAGCTGTGTCTATTAGAATGGTGGCTAAACAAAAACCCAATCTACAACTATAAGGAGGAAGGAAGAGGGTGACTCATAGACTCAATGATTGGATTCTCACCCACCATTCACATAGGAAAACCAATAAGATATATATATATATATATATATATATATATATATATATATATATATATATATATTATGTACATATAATATACATGAAACAAACAAAAACATTTTCATATACATATACATACTTAATCCACTAATAAAGAATTCATATATCTTTTGCTAAAACTATTTTGTTATTAATATTAGCAATTAGTAAGGAAACAAATTATATCATGTCATCTTGATGTGATATAGTCCCTCATGAATTGAATATCTCTTGAGCATAGTATGAACCTCATGAATTGTGTCCCTCATTGACAAATATACAAATATGATGTGGGTCCCTCGCAAACACATCTAATCTGAATAATCAAGAGACTACCCCTCATGGGCAACATAGTATACCAAGGTTAATGATCTCTTAACTGCTGTTAACTCATAGCTTTGTTCCTCTCACTAATTCCTTATTCTAAAAGTTGTCATAAAAGTTTAATCAAGAAATCTAAAGTTTCTATGGGTTATAAAAATTTTATACTCTATCTATCAACATAAATTGCATTGAAACAATATATTCCGATCATATGATTTCACAAACATAATTACTCCAATGTCATAAACATACATATTTTCCAATATAACTTAACTTGATATTCTAAAAGCATAATCTGAAATCCTAAGTCTTGAAAACATGGTAATATCATAAATCCATAAAAACTTGCTAAATCATGTGTTTTCCAATGAATCTCTTCAAGAACATATAAAACATTTTCATGGTACACAACAATCCAAATCATGGTTCCATGGTTTTCTTAAAACACATTTTTCATGCTATCATCATAAATCATAATTTTTGCTAGCTTGACATAACACGCAACATCATATTCTATACATATTTTCATCTTTAATTTCATGTTTAACAATCATAATGCATAAAACATGCTCATAATGACTAAAAATAAGGTTATGAGTTTGAACCCACTCACTATTTGGAGGAGAGCATGTTGGTACTACCAACTCGACCTTGGAAGCTTGGGATATCACTAACAACTACCATAGAACAACATAGACACATGAGTAAACTATAAGTTCACTAGAACAACTCTATGAACATTGGAAGAGTACCCAAACTTGACAATAAATAAGAATATAAATGCCCCAAACTTAAGAACATAAAGGAATAGAAAGAAAGAGAGCATAAACTAACAATATCTTAACTTAAAGCTTGAGTGGTGAGATTGAGAGATGATGAGAGGGAGGTAAGAGAAGGAGAGAGAGCTAGCGTTGCATTTTTGGAGAAGAAAATGCATATAAAAGGGTATTTATAATGTTGAGGTTTCACTTAAATGAAACTACATCGTTTTACAGTGCTAACGTTGGGGCACCCCTAAAGCGATCTGCATAACAGGGTTGCTATGATCTCCAGAGACCACCATCCTACACAACACAAAGTCTAACCGCTATAGTGGTCTAGGATTGCTATAGTAGCGATATGAAGACCTTTTTCTACACTTTTTGCTGACTTTTACATCCAGGGCCATTCAACAATAGGGTGGTCCTGGGACCCTAAGGTCATACGAAACTTGCCTAAGGACACATAGACCTGAGGCACCACATCACTGACCATTCTTAAAGGCCTAAAGTAACGCTTCGTCAATTCAAATTGGCACACTTCCATTTACATAAATGCCATGCCACACATGATTAGACTATATGGGTAGCATAGAAGGTAGTTGTTCTTAAGGTTTTTTGTAAGTTACGTTTTTAACCCTTCTCGTTCCGACTTTCCTATGATGCTAAAATTAATTACTAAACCAATTATGAATCATTGTCCCTTATCTAAACATAATAAAATCAGGTTCTTAAGGCCACTAAAGGTTTTGGAAGTAATGCATAAATTTCATTCTCTAGAGTCCTAGAAATCTTGCTTTTATGGTTTTCTAGGAAGCTAGTTTTATTTCTAACATGTATAGAATCACTCTTTTAGCAATAAACCATAATTATCACAACTTCAAACATATTAAACCATCATCACACAATGGTACTAAACTTAGATTAGTGGCCGAATCATGGACCTCATATAATTGCTTGAAGTCACATTTCAAGTACACATGTGATACGGTTTCCGTAAAATATTTGTAAAATCTCAAACTCTTTAGAAACTAATTCTTTTTGTTAAAATTGAAAGAAGTCATAGGACTTTAGGCCTTCCTCAATCATGAGGCCGTTTTATACATTGAAAGAATGTTCATGATTAAAATTTTCACTTAAGATAAAAGGAGCAAGTCTTGAGCTTTAGAGATTTAGTGATAACTAGTATTATAAACATGCTATACAACCTCATTTTAATCTTGTCTTTATAAAGTGATAACTTGGAATTATAAACATGATGCAAGAAGTGAAGCGTAGTCCGGTCTGGCCTGGGAAGTGGAGGAAGAATCTTAAGAAACCAGAACGATGGTAGTAGGCTGGATCGGTGAAGGGAGAAGAGAACTCTTATTACATCTTATTAAGCTCCAAACTCAAGACTTTTTAAAGAATAAATTCTTTGACTCCCATAATCTTAAGGAAGCTTTAGAGTTTTTATTACCATGGTTCCAACTTTGCTTGTGATACTTGGGCAAGTCTTTGAACTCTAGGATCTTTAAGTGATGACATAAAATAAACATGCCATGCATTGATTCTTTTAGCCATTATAAAATAAAGTGAGAGCATAAAATAAATATGAGATGCATCCTCTTTATTATCTTTAGAGATTAAGTGACAACTTGAAATATAAACATGAAATGCAAGCTTGAAAATTTAAACATGAAGTATGCAAGTTCATTTATTTATTCTTGAGAATTTAGTGATGACATTAAAAGTAAACATGATATGCAAGGCATAAACTTAAACATGGATGCAAGTTCATTTTTATTTCTTTACTAGAGCTCCTTCAAGACTTTAAAAGAATTATAATTTCAACCCAATATATATCTTAGCAAGACAAAGTGAGCTTTAAAGATTTCATTATTAAGCTATCCTAGAAACTTTCTTAGGCCTTAGGGCCGAAATCAAATGGCAAGAAAAGGAGAAGTTCAAGAGTCATCTAGAAATGAAAAATTGTTAAACATCATTTTAAACTAAAAACAAAGCTTAACAAGAAATGAAACATAAGTGTCAATATATTTTTCAAGTTCTAAACTCAAGACCTTTATCATAAAAACATAGTTGCTTCAAAACTTTGAAAACTAATGAAACCTTCAAGTTTTAGAGGTCTAACTTGTGAAGGCTTTGCAACCAACACTCAAGAACCTCATCATCAAACCATGGTCCCATCATAATCTAGGCCATAAGGCCAAAATATACAAGAAGAAAAGGAGAAGGAAAATCGAAATATGAAGCAAGAAGAAACTACATAAAATCATCATTTTAACCAAGAACAACACTTATCAATACTTGAAATTAAGCTTAAAAACAACTCCCTACCTAATTTTATTTGAAGGAAAGGAAGAGAACTTGGTTTCCTTGAGTGAAATGAAAGAAAATCTCTTTGAGAAATGGGAGAAGAAGTTTCAGCCAAGAGGAGGAAGAAAGAAAGCTTTTGGTGCTTCTAAAAACTAGAATTGTGTAAGTTATGCACTAAGGCCTCTAACACTCCTTCAAGCATGCCTATTTATAGAGATTTTGAGGCTCATAAATGGACAAAGGGAGGAGGAAAGTCTGACCAAATTTGAGGAGGAAACAAGGAAGAAAAATCATCTTGTTTGGTGGCTTAAAACATGGAATCATGTTTTCATGGTTCCTTGTTTTCATACCTTGGTTTTTGTGCATTCTTTGACAAATTTTCTGATGCATTATGGACCAAAATTTCGTGCATTACAGCCCAAGGAGGATAAAATTTGTGTGTTCCATGTATTATGTAGGTGTAGGTAGGTATCTTTGCAAATTAGAGAATTTACAATTAAGGGCTTAGGTGAATTAGTAAGCAATTTGAGTGTTTTTAAGCAATTTTAAGTTCTAATCAATCTAAATAAATAATTTTGACTCTAGATTAATAATTAGAATCTAATAACCTTTAATTTGAGCCTAATATTGCTTATGTTTTGCTATACGAATCAAAAATCTCAAAATTCACAAAACTACAAAGAGGGACAAAATGGTAATTTTACTTAAAAATTGCCGAGACCACCCGAGCTTAACTAATGGTTAATCATAGCTTAAAAACATGTTTTAAAACATTTTAGTGAGATTTGGGCTCAGTCGGCACGCAATTCGAGTTAAAATAGCCGGGGCGTTTTGGTCATTTCGCGTCGAAACTCAAAATTGAGATTCTTCTCCTCTATTAACACACATAACACAAACAATCCCCTATTATCCTCAAACATCCCCTTGAGGGTTGGGCCCACGATCCTCATTTTCTGAGTAAAATAACCTCAGGGCATTTTGGTCATTTTACACGTACAGAAATTTGGGGCTTGTGACTCTTGTAGGAATCGCTCATAACCTCTTTTCTAATGTTATATTCCTTTATTGAGGATGGTTCGGTTTTAATTTATATAAGAATTACCTAGGGTAATTCGGTAATTTCTAAATGACAGGAAAAGTTGGGCGTTACACAAGTAATAGGATAATACATAAATAAATAATGCAACATTGTAAACAATTAATATTTAATTACATAATAGTGTTAAACCAACAATTCATGTAAGTATGAAAACTAGTAAACTAATAGAGAAACGAAATCTCTAAATATATATATATGGCATAACAATATGATACATAGATATACTCTGAAGTCTGAAGGGCATCTATCAAGGTCCCATATTGGACACATGATCAGGATCCATTTTCTGAATACTCTAATAGAGCAAAATTGTCCTCTAACGGATAACTGGTACCAAGGCTAATGATTTCATAGGTGGTAACTCATTATCTATTTCTCAATAGCTATTGTAACATCCTCCTAGGTACAAAATCATCCTTAAGTCATGACATTATACTTAAGATTTGTTACTCATAATTAGCAGACATTTCTAAATTATCTATAGCAAGATCAATTGAATCAGGTAATAACTAATTCGTGGTTTTATTAAATATATATAACAAAGAAACAAAACATTTAGTAATTACAAGGTCGAGAACAAAAATCAATACACATATGGTCTCTATTATATTTAGACATAATATATGACTAAGTACAATCGATATAAGCTTCAGCATTAAACTACTACAAATTCAATTTCCTTTCATATATTAGCCTCCTTCTTCTCTAAATCAATCTGGATACGACAGGAACACAAACACATAGGGGTGAGAATTATAAAATTCTAGGTAAGGCATTCCAGAACATATACTAAAATCCATGTCGTCATCATCATCATCCAAGCCACTTGGTTTATTAAGAAAATGTGAGCATATAACATTTATCAAAGGTTTATTTTAAAGTTCAAAACCAGTTTTCAAGTGTATTTCTTTTAGCATTCATTCACTTAATGCACATATATCATAATGTTCCAACAAATAGTAAATCATCATATGCAGACAATTTAGAATAACATGAGTATGTATATAATACATGCAATGAAATTATCTCAAAGTGGCTGGTTCACTTATAGCACAAAATCAAATCGGTGTATTTTCTCTTTTCATTGACATAGGAAAGACTTAGTTTATACCACATGGTATTTATAGTGGATCACACCACGGGAAATAGTCAGGATAACACATTCATATACGTGATTATTGGACTTCATTTTTTTCCTTTTCCAAATCTCACAGATCTATTCCTAGCCGATATGTCTACCAACTCATAATATCTCTAGGGAAGTTCCTCTTTTTGCCTTCCCCTTTACTCAACATAAATCTTGTTTATGTTTTATCCATATGTCAGAACATGCATAATTGAAATTTATACATTATCTTTTCTCACATAATTGCATCATGTACTTTTCTTTTCTCAAATGCATGTGTAAGCCACATGTAAGCCACTCTTTACTTCCTCTAGCATGCATTTATATGTCACAAGTCACATGGCCAAAAAGGTAACATCAAGTATTCATGTCATACTAGAACCAAAATGCCATTACATTATCAATTCAAGTCTTGTGTTCATTTCCAGCAATTGGGCATATTTCACACCATTGTAGCACAAATTGATTTGCACATCAAACAATCAATTCAGAGGCTATAAAAATTACCCTAGACACTTCAATGTATCGACAAGGTTCCATAAAAATTTCAGAGCAAAAGAGTTCTCTAACTATGTTAACAAAATTAGACAAATTCATAGTTTTAGTTCCAACAATCCAGGTAGCATAGTTACTATCTTGATTTTTATTTTTTTGAAACAGTATAAGTCCAAATCAGAACTCAAGAAAATTCATGGGTCTTGCTTAGGATATTAGCTTCAACATATAATTTTTCTAGCTAATAAAATGCCTACAATTGTGTAAGAAAATTCATGAACAATCACTACCAATGGGAAAACTGAAAATTCAATAGCATAGTCCAAAATTCCTTTTGACAAAAATGAGTTCTAATATCCTCCAAACACTCCACCAAAATTAATACATCAATATCTATATATCACCAATCAACACAACTAAAAATATCAAAGTAAATCAATAATCAAACTTCAGAAAACAGACTTGAAATCCAAAAAGGTTTATAAGAGCCCTACTTTGGTGGCTTTAGGGATCTTGGCTCCAAGGGTGATCCAAGAAGAATTTTGCTCACTTTAAGGTCTCCAAACCAACACCAAACCCTCCTTAGGTAGTAGGATATGAGATATCAAGGTGAGAAATGGTGAGGAAATAAAGTTCCAAATCAGTTAGTTTGATAGATTATGAGGAGTAGAACAAGTTTTGTGAAAAGAGTTTGTGGTTTTAGTGACTTTGAGCTTAGGTTTTTTAAGCTTGAAGCTTGTTAATGGAGTTGTGGAAGAAAGAAAAATGGAGGCTGTAGTTTTAGAGGTCTTGTCCGAAATGATGAAGTAGTGGTGATATGGTTGTTTGGTCTTATATTTATCTAGGTTAGGTTTAGGCATTTATGTAGTCAAAATGTAATTTTTTTCTAATAATAAAAAGAAATGAATAGCTAGGATTTAATCTTGCTTTACAAGATTAAATCTTAACCTTACACTTGGCTAAAAAGGATAAACATTATCTTATTGTAAGAATTAAACTATCTTTCGTGTTAGAAATTGCACAGAAATTTTATTGAACGGGTGAAACATTGTACCCGTAATCAAACATTGCCCGAAATTTAATCCTAGATATAAAATCCTTATTTCTAACTATTTCTAACCTTAACCCTCTCTTTTCTAGTCCTGAGCATTTTCTTGTCCCAGGGTTCAGCTCCCAATGGGTTTTCCCACAAGTTACTATTCCAGCCTGAATCTTTTTTTTTTAACATGTCTGTTAGGTCATCCTCATCATTGCTAAAACTGTCAATTTTTGAAACTATGGCTAATAAAGCTCAAATTAATTTTTAAATAATTTTGGGGCGTTACATTACCCACCTTAAAAGAATTTTGCCCTCAAAATTCATTTGAAAACAATTTCAAAAGACAAATTTCATAAATCAAACAAGGAATTCACACACAATTCAAACAATTTAACCATGTCCTAAACGTTCCTACCTTAAATTGGATTTTTAGATGGTGACATGCCTTCAGCACTTATAGTGGAGACCTTACTGGTATTATGGCTTTATAGTTAGTTTGCATACCTATCTAGACACGCCCTGATTATATGTCCTGGCTTTCCAGGAGGAGCATACGTATTGTCTAACCGAGCATGGTCTACCCCCTGGTTCTTCCCATATTTTGGGCAATTTTGCCTCGTGATTGAACATTGTTGTGGTTTATCCTCAGATAGATTAGGTTGAAACTGCTTTTTTGGGGCTGGGCATCCTCATTTTCTGATCTTCAAGTGCTAGTCTCTTCTTAGAATCATCCCTAGCAGATTTGGCAATTGCTAGCTTCCTATTAAATTCCTCTAATCTGACACTCATTCACCAAAGTAACATAATCTTTAATCTCTAAGAACAAGCCTTAATATCCTCCGTAAGCCTCCTTCATACTTCATGCACCTCCAAGCTTCATAGGATTGTCGATAAATAGTAGCCATGTACTCCACTACACTCATGGATTCTTGCTTGAGTGCCATGAACTCTAGCTCTTTTGCATTCCGATTTAATCTTTCCATCATCCAGTTGGCCATTGTGGCTCATGCTCTCATATCAGCGCCATCTCCCGAAGAGTACTCATCATGTTGTCCAATTCAGCGCCCGTTCCTAGTACGTCTACGGTCTACCATTAGTTCCTGAATACACCAAACAAGATATTGAGTGATCATACTTAACACTATGCTAAGTGTGATAGCAACCAACTACAACACCATATGACCGTCATGCATATCTAAACCCTATACCCTATGATATAGATAAGATTCAAGGCATGACTTATCTATACTTTGGAAGCATATAAGTCCATTCCTTAAGGTCCTACAAGGATGAATTGCCCTGATACAATAATGTAATATCCTCCCAAGTACAACATCATCCTTAAGTCATGACATTATACTTAAAATTTGTTAATAATAAATTAGCGAACCTTTCTTAATTATCTATAGCAAACTCAATCGAATCGAGTAGTAACTAATTCATGGTTCTATTAAATATATATAATAAAGAAACAAAACATTTATTGATTACAAGGTCGAGTACAAAAGGAAGCTTTTCTATGAGCTTCAATACACATCTGGTCTCTATTATATTTACAGACATAACATGTGACTAATTACAATCGATATAAGCTTCAACCTTAAACTACTGCAAATCTGATTTCCTTTCATATAGTAGCCTCCTTGTTCTGGATCAACCTAGAGATGACACGGGAACACAAACACATAGGGGTAAGAATTATAAAATTCTCAGAGGGCATCCCCATAACATATACTAAAATCCATGTCATCATCATCGTCATCGTCCAGCCACTTCGGTTTAGTAAGAAATGTGATCATATAACATTCATCAAAGGTTCATTTTAAAGTTCAAAAACCATTTTTCCAAAGTAGATTTCTTTTAGCATTCACTCACTTAATGCACATATATCATAATGTTCCAACAAATAGTAAATCATCCTAGGACAATTTAGGAATAACATGAGTATGCATATAATACATGAAGTGAAATTATCTCAAAGTGGCCTAGTTTCACTTATAGCTGAGAAATCAAATCAGTGCATTTTCTCTTATCATTGACATAGGAAAGAAGTTTATACATTTTCTTTTTCTCACATAATTGCATCATGTACTTTTCTTTCTCAAATGCATGCGTAAGCCACATGTAAGCATTCATTCGTAATGTAATTTCAATCATACCTCATAAACCACTCTTTACTTCCTCTAGCATGCATTTATATGTCACAAGTCACATGGCCAAATAGTTAACATTAACTATTCATGTCATACTAGAACCAAAATGCCATTACATTATCAATTCAAGTCTTGGCTTCATTTCCACCAATTGGTAGATTTCACACCATTGTAGCATGAATTGATTTGCACATCAAACAATCAATTCAGAGGCTATAAAAAATACCCTAGACACTTCAATGTATCCACAAGGTTCCATAAAAATTTTAGAGCAAAAGGAATTCTCTAACTATGGTAACAAAATTAGACAAATTCGCTTCAGTTAACAATCCAGGCAGCATAGTTACTATCTTGGTTTTTTATTTTTATTTTTTTAAAACAGTATAAGTCCAAATCAGAACTCAAGAAAATTTGTGGGTCTTTTCTAGGATGTTAGTTCCAACATATAATTTTTCTAGCTCATAAAATGCCTACAATTGTGCGAGAAAATTCATGAACAATCACTACCAAATGAAAATCCAACAACATAGCCCAAAATTCCTTTTAACAAAAATGATTTCTAATATCCTCCAAACACTCCACCAAAACTAATACATCAATATCTATATATCACCAATCAATACAACTAAAAATATCAAAGTAAATCAATAATCAAACTTCAAAAATAGATTTGAAAACGAAAAAGGTTTATAAGAGCCCTACTTTGGTGGCTTCAGGATCTTGGCTCCAAGGGTGATCCAAGAAGGATTTTGCTCACTTTAAGGCCTCTAAACCAACACCAAACCCTCCCTTAGGCAATAGGATATGAGATATCAAGGTGAGATGGTGAGGAAATGAAGTTCCAATCAGTTAGTTTGATAGATCATGAGGAGTAGAACAAGTTTTGTGAAGAGAGTTTGTGGTTTTAGTGACTTTGAGCTTAGATTTTTTAAGCTTGAAGCTTGTTAATGGAGTTGTGGAAGAAAGAAAAATGGAGGCTGTAGTTTTAGAGGTCTTGGCCGAAATGATGAAGTGGTGGTGATAAGGTTGTTTGGTCTTATATTTATCTAGGTTAGGTTTAGGCATTTATGTAGTCAAAGTGTAATTCTTTCTAATAATAAAAAGAAATGAATTGCTAGGATTTAATCTTGCTTTACAAGATTAAATCTTAGCCGTACACTTGGCTAAAAAGGATAAACATTATCCTATTGTAAGAATTAAACTATCTTTCGTGTTAGAAATCGCACCGAAATTTTATTGACGGGTGAAACACTTACCCGGGTAATCAAACATTGCCCAAAATTTAATCCTGATATAAAATCCTCATTTATAACTAATTCTAACCTTAACCCTCTTTTTTCGTCAGGGCATTTTCTGTCCTGGTTGGGTTTTGACTCCAACTGGCCCATGGGGC